>LUCM01004358.1:41151-51422 GCA_008360955.1 Fasciolopsis buskii | reverse complement strand
CACTATCATTAATATTACAACCATATCACAATAAAAACCAATACATAGCGGCATCAATTTTTTCATAAATCTCCTTAACATAATTCGGGTCCTGATATTTTTACTGATTTAAAACCACTTGGAAATCAAAGCCACCATATGTACCAATACACTTTGTCCTTATCCAAGTGCAAAGTGTTTTCAAGATCCTGAGAGGGAGATCTCATGCACGCACTCTTTGAGGAGAACGATTTGGAAATAGTCAACAGTGTTGGTACACTTCGAAATTTTGGCCATTTCCATGCTGAGGAGAACTCGTCGAACGACCAAGGTCTCGAAACGCATCTCTAAAGGCCCCTTAGCTTTGCCAATCTCAGCCACATATGGCGCCCGTCCGAAATCACGCTTTCATTGGTGAAAGGTAGAGTCTGCAAGTGCTGCGGTTGCGTTTATTGCTGCGTCCATGGATGTGATACCTAGGCAGTTCGAGAACAGAAGACATTTATCCATGTCAATTATCGCATCATCATCATCATCAATAATCATCATCATCATCATCTGTTAAGCGTTTTAAAGTGCAGTCAAGCAAGCCTCACTGCACACGCTGGGTTGGTGGTAGATGTTTGTAACTCGCCAACGTTTCGACAACCATTGGTGGTCTTTTTCGGGCAAGCTTTACCATGAAATTCTTTGTGGAACACTTTCCGCTCCTATCGGAACGTTTAGATTTGCAAATTTCTATCAGCAGTGTTGTTTTGGCTGTTTTTTCACAATAATGTTAGTTAAACTGGATAGCCTTAGGGTCGTCTGCCTACATGAAAACGTTGTGGCCATTATCTAAGTTGTATGATCTCATGACCACATCGAATTTCGCATGCTGAGCGGTAGCAACTGTCCATATTACTAAAGCTCATGACTTATCCGCGAATGACCTTTCTCGGTTCTAAAGCCGCTTGATCGTGAGTCACACATTTGGACAGTATTTGCTGGCGCCATTGACGTCATATTATCAGGTGAAATCTGTTTTCCAGTAACTTGGTGATGCGATTGATTTCTCACATCTATTCGAAAGCTAAATTTCGTTGCACGCAACCAAAAATATTTGGGCCACTCACCTAAATACTTTATGGAAGCAAGAGAGAGACTTCCTCAACGAGAACGGCTATCTAGTGACAATAAGGCGTTTCGTAATCTCGCAATGATTATCCTCACCTGTTATGTGGATGTCCTAAAGCAACAGAGCGGCTCCGTGCGCCGCTGAATGATTTTGTTTAAATATCGAGCCAGGAGGGTACGGTAATTTTCTAGGATATTGCCTTCCATTTTTCTCTAATCCGATTTTCATGGAAGCTTTGCAATATGAAGCTCGTATTTTGGAGTTCTAAGCGGCAATAATAATAATGTCTGAAACGATCACTGGGTACCGTGTGCGATTACACGTACTGAGGAAACCTAGGAGATGTCGAAAAAATTTGTCGCTCGGTGTACCAATAAAAAGTGACTAGCTCCTTGATTGCATTCTACCTTGGGTGCTTGAAGTTAGTTTTCTTTTGGTGATATTTTGTGAAAATCGGGCTAACACATCAGGAATGGTACGCACAATGACAAGGCCAGGAGCAATTGAAACGATAGCCTTATCGGGCAGGTATATGGGCAAGATCGATTATGCCTAGCTGCGGATTCGAGAAAAAACGATCCAAATAATATGTTTTTCACTTTGGCTGGCTGATTGCCCCGTACTGAGTATATTGGATTCGGTACACGCGTGCAACAGATTACCAGTTCAAGTGTCACTCCTACTTCTTACAAAGTGAATTTTTGCTGCCAGTGTATACGACGCACTCTTTCCCAGAACCAAGCATGTAATACTACCTCTCCTGGACATTCGCGGAGCCTTTAACTCTGTTGATAGGTCTGCATGATGACACTGTTTATTGAGGTATGGAGCACCTGAGAAGTAATTGTCGGTCCTCAAAGAATTGCACCGTCATACATCAGGTCGGGTTAGGGCTTATGGTCAGCTTTCGCCTCCCTTTGTCGTCTCCAGTGGAGTACGGCAAGGCTGCGCTAAATCCTCATGTCTATTCAATTTTGCCATAAACGAGGCTCTACAGTACGTCTTTCAGACGGTGGGGTTGAACTCCTTCCAGGGAACAGAGTTCTGACTTAGAGTGTGTGGCTGATATTGCCTTGCTGAGCGAAGATATACAAGCAATTCAACGTGCGTTAGACCGCTTGGCTATTGAAGTAACCCGATACGGCATGTGCTTTGCATCTTCAAAATGCCAAGGTACCTGGTCAAGACTGACAGAAGCCTATACCTACACTCACTCTTTGTAGTGATCGGTTAGAGGCAATCAATAGCTTCAAGTACCTCGGGAGTCTGATCACAACTAGCGGAGGTGTTAGGGGGAGGAAATCAAATCACGACTTGCGAAACCCAGAGCAGCTTTCGAGAACCTGCGACACTTATTGGGCTGCCCTGACATGCGACTTTCCCTCAAGAGAAAGATATACAATGCCACCGTTCGTAGTGTTCTTCTTTACGGTTGCGAGACTTGGCCTATCCGAGTTGGAGATGACTGACGACCTTCTGTTTTTGACCACCGATGTCTCCGAAGCAGTGCTCGTGTCTGGTGGGAACATCGGGTGAGCAACGACGAGGTGCTTCGTCGTGTGTCTGGTTCAGACAGTCGTTCTGTGACTGAGATAATCGTTCTACATCGCCTTCGGTGGCCTGGACACATATTGTGTATGTCTGCTCATCGTCTACCTTTTCGTGCTGTTTTTGCACGTGCTGGACGAGGCTGGAAGAAGCGACGGGGCGACCAGGCTATGACTTGGCGTAGAGGTATGGAAAAGTTAGCTTCGGCTTTGGTCTCGGTTAATGCTTCCGGCCTTTCTGGTTGGTTCCCAATAGATGAGAATTGTTGTTGGTTGGAGACGTTGAGGGAGCTCAAGAACCGAATCAGTGGGCGAATGCTTAAGGACCCTCTGTAGATCTCATGCTTCCTAGAAATATTCCGAAAACAACAAATGAATTTACAATATGAATACAGTAATGTCATAATTGTCGGCTTGTTATTGGTTTCATTTTCCCTTTCCGTCTTTCCTATCAGTACTTCAATATGTGTTGCCTTGGCACCATGCTTGTGGTCATTCCTTCGGATTTATATATATATATATATATATATATATATACTTTAATCGTATTAGGGATGCTGTTTGACTAATAACACTGCGGGGAGTTGGCGTTTTGTCTTACTCTTTCTGGCCTATTGCGTAGGAGTACCTGAATATTGTCACACTTTTTTCAACAGGACTGAAGGGGCATTCAGGTTGAATTCCTTTTGGTAAGGATGCTTCTATAAGGCATATTACGTCGTGGGATTGAATATGCTATGGGATTTTTCGTCTATCTTTTTGTTCTTATTTTGTGCTACCGCAATTGTGCTGATTTCTAGAATAGGTACTTGCGCTCACAAATTCGTATATTCTAACTCCCAATAGCTGGTGGTTTGGTACAAAGATTTCCTGTTTCGTTTATTTGCTGCATATGATATCAAATCGTCCTAGTGAAACATAGCTCGTTTCTGATGAACTGAGTCTAAATACTTCAGCTTCATCATATCTTTATTGCTACCAATCTGATTATTACGATAAGGTTTGTATGACTTTTGACACAAAATGTAAACAATATGACTAGTTTTTCGCATAATGGTATTTTCTTGTAAATATGCCTAGCAATTCGTGATTACTCTGTGCTATACACGGCTGTAAAAGACATCATAAGGACCTTCCTATTTCGTTTTGTAGACAGAACTTGATTGAGCGTCATGGTGATGTCTTCCCGGTTGTCTTTTGCCACAACGATTTTCAAGAGAGTAAGTTTGCTTTTATTTGGACCTCACCTGAACTAACACTCTTCCCCAAATGTGAACAAGGTACTTTCAGCTCCTTCTTTCTGTATTTAGTTACAAATGTATGAGGTCGTTTCTCTCGTGTTCTTTCTATAGATAATATTCTTATACTGAACGATCCAGAGGCTGATGGATACTACGACCTGCTGCCCATCGATTTCGAATACTCTGGGTATAACTTTCGGTGAGTTTAAAGTGGTCCATGCAAGTTGCTATAAGCATGCCATGTAACTGGATTGGTTTTTGAATCTAATGTTCTTTATCGATTGTGGGCACGCCTCACCGTTATGCGTTCCACGATTTAATCATTTCGCACCGTCAAGGTATTGCTTACCGTTGATGATAGGTGTGCTGCGAACACCGCGGGCTAGGTGTTGCCTATGTTGTTCAACTTCACACTCACCCAACGTAGTGCAGCCGTCCTTGTTTTTGAGTCACGTGTAACGCTTGTTCTGGTTATTCATATTTACAGCTTAATCGCAAAGCGTTTCTAACCCATTTGACGATCAAAACGATTCGTACCTACTTCTTTCTGAAAATGAACTACTCAGAAAAAGCCAATATCAACAGAGCATTCGCCTTGACCAGTCTCAGCGTGTGGAGTGATTGATTCTTGTCTGACGAAAGTATATTGAACATTATAAGCTAAAAACCGCTTCGATGAAGCTAACGGTTATTTTAGAATTGGTTACTTTCAGAAAGAACAACGTTTTGGGGCAAAATAGATAAATATTGCTCCGTTACTCAATCCACTCCGAAAACGGATAAGCTCCTGAATTTCCCTTAACGCCATTATTCAATATGTTCACCTTCTAAAACGTAAGTAAGTGAATCTTTGTTCCAACTGATAAAGCTGCGAAAAATGCAAAGACTCTTGTTTTGTTCAATATCAGCAAGCTGAAATTTTTAACACACGGCGAACATTAAATCTGATACTGTCTACTTCCAAAATCTCTTGATATTTCGAGTTAGGTAATCGGAAGGAGCGACATAGCACGTTCTTTAACAAATTTGACAGCACAAAACCATCGTACATGTAAAGATATACTGAAAACTCAACATATAACAACTTATCTCTAAAATGAGCTTTTCCACCTTACTCTGTGATGTTGTTTGACGTAATCAAAAGAAAATATGCAATCATCCGTGGTCTCTATCTACTCAAATTCTGTTGGTTCCAAGTTGGGGGAATTGAATGCACGTGGCCTTCGTTTTCAAATTAGAGCCATCCGAACCCGGAACCTGTTGCGAGGATTATATTTGCATACCTGTAGTCGCATGACAGTATACGGTGAACTGTCAAGCTCATTCGAAACGACTAGCGGCATTCGACAAGGGTGTCCCATCTTTCCATTCTTGTTCAACTCTGTCATGGACGAGGTGATGGGAGATACTTTAGGAGATCTCCGGGATGTCGAACTAGGAAATGAAGGGAAGCAGTGTGACTTCCATTACGCAGATGACTTTGTGTGTCTGTTCGAATCCGCGGACCGTGCACAACATGCACTAGACAGACCTCTCAAGGTCCGTAACTCGGTTCGGCATGCGATACGCATCTCCAAAATCTTCACAAAAAAAAAAACGATGCTGCAGGACTGAACGACAGTAGTCCCGAACTTGATATTGGATGGAGAGGAACTAACGATTGTGGACCGTTTCAATTATCTTGGTAGCTGCATGTCGAACGATGGTAGCTCAGCAGTGGAGGTAAATACGCGCATATCCAAGGCTCGGACAGGTTAAGCTGGACTGAAGCACTTGTGGCGTCGGCCTGATATTTCACTGAAGTTGAAAGGCAGTGTATACTGTGCCGCAGTGCGTTCAGTTCTGTTGTACGGTTGCGAGATATGGAGTATGTGTATTGGCGATGTTCGTCGGTTGGAGGTTTTCGACCACCGATGTCAACTTAGTGTGGCTATGATTGGACAGAGTGACTTGGTGAGTAATGTGGAGTATAGGAATCTAGTATTAAGTGCCAATTCTGAGATTACCTTACCTCAGCCTATGAAGTTTAGTAGACTACAGCGGTTGGGTCACGTGTTGCGTATGGCAAAGACTCGTCTGCTATATCGTGCTCTATTTTCCGTTCCTCCCACTGTGTGGGTATAGCCATGTGGAGGTCAGCAGATAACGTGGCAACGTGGAATGAGAGAGTGCGCAGAGAACGTTGGTAAGGTAGGTGTCTCACGCCTTCGTGGTAGGGGTCCGAAAGACCCGACACCTAGCTGGCTGGAGATACTGAAGGATATGGCCGGGAACCATGAACATTGGCGATCGTGTTATCATTTTCTATCGAATCAGAATGATTGAAAAAGTGCGTCTTCCAGTTGGACTGTGATCCATATGTTGGGTACGACAGCATTCTTATCTTTTCCCGCCTGTGTTGGTACGCTCCCTGTTCTGCCTGGATTTTCACTCCCCCCTATAAAAACGTAACTTTGTGATAAAAGGCGCAGGTCAGCGTGGCTTGCCTTGCTGTTTAACGCTGAGCGATGATGATGACGATGAACGCAGAAAGTGAGGGTCTGTCGAGGTATGCAAATAGATCTACGTAGAATAATAGAATTGTTGATTTATCACACGTTTTTCTTCTCACCTAAATAATGGTGTTACTTCTTTCACTCACGCAGTGAAAATTCCGTGCCTATGACCAAGATAAATGTTCCTATGCGAACTCAGACGTGTTGTTACTTCTTATCGATTGATATCGAACATTTAATGGATGAAAATTTCGTTTAGTTCCAAAGTGAACTTTGAGCTCAGGGTCGTTTTTTGTTTACTGCAAATCAAATCTAGGTATCATTGCCCGCAGGTTTGGTTTTCAGCCGGTTGCTCATTGGTCCGTTACGCGTTTCCTATTAAATGTCAATTATGTTAAGGTTTTTCAGCAGTTGGAAACAATGAAATACTCATTATTTTCTGCAATTTTGAATTAACTAGTTCGTGAATTCACCACTTAATTGATTGGTATAACGACCAACAGGATTGAAGAAGATACCGTACACAAATCTGTTTAGGAGAAAAGTTGATACGATCTTTGTGAAGTGCACGTTCACAGCGCATCAAGTATTTGAACATAAATCAACGCCAGTTTATGGAGGACGTAATATATCGCCCATATCGTGATTCGTTTTTGATATCCTCACTTAAATTGTACAATATTTTCAACGAGTTCAGCGAATGCTGCGGAAGAATAATAAATCGATCGTGATATTGCATAATATATACTGAAACTGAGGTGAAGTTTCTGTGACCCATCTAGGATTTATAGCCCAAGATACAGAAGCATAGCCGTCATGTCTTCGTGAAAGTCACATCGATGTCATTTTAGTGTGTGAGAGGGGGGAGGGTAGTCAGGAGTTAGTTTGTAAGTACTTGTGAAGTGTTACACTTTTTACCAAGCACCATCCAACACTTGAATAAACGAGATCAATGTTTTCATGATAGTCCTCAAGGTTCATTCGGTGTCGTGATCCAAAACAGTAACTATTCCACCTGTTGGGTTTGAATTGTTTTTAGCCATCCTTCATTCATGGGTCTGTATGAAGAGGTCTAAGAAAGTTCCTATAAAGGTCCCACTCTAACGAACGTGACTAGCTCATAATAACCGGAATGTCTATCCGCATCGAAGTAAACCCCAGTATCTGATTCCTTCGGGTGCAGTTTGTTGAATTCCTTTCCATTCTTATGATGATGGAACCAGTAATTTGCTGAAATACAGTCCCCAGGTATCCGAGTGTAGTCTAATGATTGTGACCAGTGGTAGGCTTTGTTTTCTACCTTGAGCCTTTTCCAGTGCCATAGAAGCAACGAGGTAATCAGTTATACGATAATCTGCCAGAAATTCCCGTTATGAACACCTTATGGAAGCAGGAACTCCAACTCGAAAGGAGAGGATGATTTTATCAGCACTAATGGTATCTTCATTCCGAAGAATAGAATAGGCCAGGTAATTGTCACTACCATTTGCAGGGGACGATGAATCAATGTGAACCGTTTAAGATGTGAGCTGACTTAAGGTATGCATTAGAACAGTAACAGAGAAGAACGTAGTAGATTTATCAACGAATTCCGAACTGGACGCACTTCATTCTGGCAGTCGAGTTATTTTGCGACTAGTCGCGGAGGGTCCGCAGTCGAATTCCTGATGGAAAATTTTTGAAGAATTTTATATCATAGACGGAAATTTTCACTGTGTACTTTATATGACAGTCTGGTTTTTGGGCGACTACAGCAGCCTTACGTGCATAAGCCTTTATTGCATACTGTGTTCTACCAACACACTCAAGATCGTATTTGTCCCCACAGCTTGTTCATTCTGTGTCGGCTGATACATTCTAACAGGATGACTAGAAGAGAATCATGCCTGAGTGCGTGATGGGAATTTATTATAGATTGTCTGTTCACTTCGTAAAATTGTCATTAATGGTCCATCAGATTGTAGTGAAGTCTGAGCATTGAAACCGGGCATGTATGCATTCCGTACAAAAGTACGTCTAGACTACACGGTCTTTGTCATGTGTGTGCGTATTTGGTTGAACTGCTATGTACTGAAGGCACTCGTTGTGTCATTCTGTAGCGCACCGTCTGGACGTACACCACTTTCTTTTGATCATCTCAGCACTGATTATGTGCCTGCGTGGGCCTGTCATACAGTGTCATACCCATACGATTTTATCACTGACCTAGCAATTTCCACCAACCTTTAATAGTTAATAGGACTCAGCAGTAAAAGTGGAATTCTAATATTTTCACCTGCGGCCGATTCTAGCGTTCGGACTGCACAGTATAGGCGGAAGGCCTTAGGTGTGAGGATCACCAACATTAGGATATTGCTTTTAGGTTGGACTGCCGCAGTTTGTCCGATTGAATAATGAGGTGTTTGCAATTCTCTTTTCCTGTGTAGTGCGTGAGTTACCGATACACCATGAATTTGTTTGTATTTTGTGAACAAATGGTTTAGATCCGTTATCAAACCATCTGATTCAGATCAACTGATTTTCTGTTGTTTTCTTCGAATTTTGCGGTTGCACGAAGATCTGGGCGTTGAAGTCAACGAGTGGCCGTCTCACTATTTTCCACATTCAACAGTTCAGATCGTGATCTGAAATCGAACCAGTGTGACCGGTAAATGGAACGTCACTGGTTCGACTCCAAGGTTTACTTTAGACTGAAAAATGCAAATGGATTTATCATCATTTCAATTTCGGAGACGTCACAAAGCACCTACCCTCACCTTGTCATGACAAAGTTGAACAGGAATGGAGAAACGGGCTACCTTCGTCGAACGCCGCTAGTCGTTTCGAATAAGCTTGACATTTCACCGTTTACCCTCATGCGACCATAGGTATGCAAGTACAATGCTCGCAGCAGGTTTACGAACTTCGTTGGCATACCCTTCCGGTGGAGAGCACTGAATAGTGATGTCCAATCCACTGAGTCGAAAGCACCTTTCAAGTCCAGAAAGACTTCGATCGTGGGGCAGTGATGTGTAGTGCGTTTCGATTATCTGTCGAAGAGTGAATATTTGGTCGATGCAACCTCGTCCTGGACGAAATCCGGCCTGCTGTTCTCGAATATTACTCTCGCGACTCGTCGTCAAACGGCGCAGCATTATCGAAGCTAACACCTTAGTAACTATCGGAATTAAACTAATCCCACGATGATTGCTGCAGTCACTCCGTGTACCCTTCTTGAAGATGGGTATAATCAGTGACTCATCCCGAGAAGAAGACCTGCGTCTGCTGACCGTGTTCGATCACCGGTGTCTAAAGTCACAGACACAGGTATGGTGGCAAAAACACGTCAGTAAAGACGATGTGCGGATAAGAGTACTTGCATTTTGTTGTGTATCACTGAACGGAATTGATTCTCTGCGTCCACCAGGATGGCCAGATCACATCGTGCGAATGCCCACCCAGCGTCTGTCATCACGCTTTATTCGCGCTCGCTAGACAGGGTCAGGAACGACGAGGTGATGGACAACCGACGACTTGGAAAAGCAGTTTAAGAAAATGTACCTCTGATTTGACCACAGTGGGTTCTTGTCATCTACCGGGTTGGAACGGAAATGGCACCGCAAACCGCTAGCTAGGAGCCCTGGCGGATGTGACTCAAAGTCGGGATCAACCACGTCAGCGCTGTTTGTATTGCCTTGGTGGCCCCTCATCTTCCTCTTCTATCTTAAAAGAGACAGGAAACAAACAAAAACAACAGCGCCATGGTTGGTGAAACTAACAAAAAAATTCCTAATTTCCTATCCCTTACTTTGTCCGTTCATTATTACTATTATTACAACTACCATTGTTACTTCGTGGATCTTTTAGTACGATGTCCGTACCGAATTCATCGGGATTATATATATATATATAT
>LUCM01004358.1:0-28504 GCA_008360955.1 Fasciolopsis buskii | reverse complement strand
CAATGGAGATACTATGGGTAGGCAGAAGGGGCAAACAGATTGGGTTGGAGACAGAAGAGATAGGTTGAATAAGAGAGAGGGATTTCTGAGCGAGCGATCGCATGTGACGTCAAAATCACCTGAAGCCGTGCATATCTGTCGAATTAGACGGAATCTTCGATACCTATTGAGCAAATCGGTATTGCGGCGAATACCTGCAATCCAAAGCGTGTTCTAACGAATTCGTTTACCGGACTTCGGTTCAATGTACGTTGTCTGTGTCTCCGGTTATTTTTTCTCTCCATAAGTGACTTTAAGAAGCAGAAAGGCGGGATTTACGGTTGTTTTACCAGTCGAAAAAATAGAGACGGTGACTGTTCGACTCAGTTGTATGCAGACCGTTTTTATTTTAGACCAACTTCTGCCACAAAACGCGATGACTATCCACTTGTCTTTTCCCCTTAATATGTGGTGTAGCCATCGTAGTTTGTCGTTCTTTCTATGTCGAATCATTCAACGGAACTGCACACGAGCGACTAAACTAGTATACGATCTGGGAGTTTATTAGTAATTCCCGCTGTGAACGGAGCCAATGTCGGCCTAAGTAGAAACAGTCAACACCAAATTTACCAAAACTCAGTGCAAAGCTAGAAACATTGTATATGTGGTGCAATGTATCTGTTCTTACGAGTGGGATACTCCCTGCACACCGTAGAGGACTACCTAGGTTTTGTTGTAAATTTCATGACTTTTGCCTAGGTCAGCTGTTGCCCCATGTTACCTATTGTTCAGACATTGAACGTCTCAAAGATGACCGTTGTGTTTCTTGTGGAATGGGTTCGATCCGTTAATCGCTTTTGAACTTTCACCGTATATATTAGCTGTTCCGTGATCAGGAACGATTGCATGCATGAACATTGGGTTAAAAAAACTAGGAACAATTATTCGAATTGAGGACACGCAGATTCTTGGGGTCAAGTGTGTTATCGATATCCACATTTTCCTGAAGGTATTTTTTCTGCCAACTTGGCCGTGGAATCAGCAATCTGACTCGCGATGTGGTTCAAAAAGTGATTATACAACTTTTTCATTTTGTCGCGTATGACGATATGTTGTCCTTAGGTCGTGGTACCAAACAGAATAGGAGGAGGGCTCAATTGTCAGTACGAAAAGTTTTAGACCTTTGTGGCCGGATCGTCACTAAGTGTTGTATGTTTTTGGCATAGATTCGTTAGGTTTTGTCTCTTTAAATTCCAGATTTGGATACGAGCAGCTGCCTTGTTGGGATCACTAGCCGCTTTTATGGGACAACTGTATATCTGAATAGGAAAAGGCGTTCTGTATAGTTCTCGGTTGTTTGCATTCACATTTCTCAAGCAGCAATCCGGTGCTCATCCCTGCAATTGGATTACGTTTGAAATCAAACCTTAAAGTTGCCCACACTTTGCAGCATAAAGTTGCACGGAACGATCAGTGAATATCCTTTCTGGGTTATCCGACATTCCTGAGTCGGTTCGCTGCTTGGTGAGGCCCGTTTCTTATAATCGCGCGGAATTTCTATGACCAATCAGTTTCATCTTTCTCATTCCACATAAAGTGATTTGAAGTGTAACGGGCGAACATCATCAGCTTGGAGCTGTGTTCTTGGCTCTCATCAGGCTACTTGTCCTGAACGGCTTTTGAAATGCTTCTAAGAGAACTGCGTGTCAAATAACTTCTGCTGAGGAAGTCCTATGCACCGCGTTCTGCTGATAGAGGTATTTTTCACTAACGCCTAATGAAGAACTCAGATGCCCAGCGCCCTCCATTGGGTTGGTTGATATTTGGTAAACAGTCCAGGATAGATGGACAAACTGATTCTAACCTAAACGCGAGTTAGGTTCAAATCATACGGCTGTATGCTCGTCTTCCTTGGTGGCGAATGGGTGTGCTCAGCACCCAAGATATTTAATCTCATCCGAGGGCTATCTGAACTGATCAGTCAGTCAACGGTTTGCCGCGGTTTACGAAACCCCCAGATCATTCAACTGCTTTGTAAGTTGGACCGTCTGGTTAGAGGCCAGAGAAGGAGAGTTAAGACAGCCCTCTCCTTTGCATTGGTCCACAGATGGAACGTTGATCATGGATAATGGAAAAATTAACATACGTGTGATTAGCTACACATCATGTTTCTTTCCTCTCCCTCGTTCATAGTTCTCCATGGTCCTGCTGACATTTGATATGTACACCGATTTTTCCAAGTTTACGTCCGTACATTCCTTGTAAACGTGAAGACAAAAATGACTCTTGGAGGTGCTCGAAACTCGCTAGATTGCGGCGAAAAGAGTTTTTCGTTCGACCGACCAGAGAGAGAGAGGAAAAGGTGAGAAAATAGCGTAAAGCCACGTGAATCACTTTGGCGGTTCCATTTGCACAGGCCGTGGAATCACCGAGTGTGGGCAACACAACGTTCACGGATGACATGACCGGTAGACTTGTAATAACAACGCATGACCTACATTTTCCCCGAATCGAAGTCACCAGATACCTGAACGCAGAAGAATACATGTATAATAAATCTTTCTAATGTCAAGCAAAGTACTCTTAGAAGACAGGAGAGTCACCTATGAAGCTGGATAACTCGTGACATTAGACGCATCGCCGTTGTGTGTTAGCTGACCTAGAACCGGTAAATTCGTGGACAATATATGCTGATGATTATAATTTGGCACAATTGGTATATTTCACAAAATCTTTGATTCAGACCGGATTAAAATTCATTCACGGACGCCTGTGCTCTGTACAAACTTAGCTGTGAACTCAAACTTGTAGGCTTTAATTGATTCAACAGGGAATCCTGCCAATGGTAGTCCAATTGTGAAAATGTTCACTCTGCTGGATGGGCACCATGTGGTTGCATGATTTTTACGAGTGACCAATGGTTTTTCAGTGAAATTTTCAATCATCCTCGTCATTGACCATGTGCCATTCAGGGAAGCCTTGTCATAACGTAAACAAATTTATTTTCGCTTGTCAAATCCGCTTGATCGTTTTTAATACGTTTCAAATAAAAAGAAATTTGTTGCAGTCATGACTTCGAACAGTGTAAGTCACGGACTATACCAGTTTATGTTTTCGTAACCCATTTAGAAAATTCAGGTTTACAGTTTTGTTAAGTACTTAGTTAAATATCATTATTCAAAAAATATTTACAGATGATTCGCTGGAATCCAGATCTCAAAGAATGTCAGACCAGTCAAATTATCCTGTCCTACTCGTACTCACTCATTGCCAGGTGAATCACCCATGTGGCACACGGATGCCTCTTAAACTGCAGTGCGAGGAACCTAAACGTCAGTGTTCACCGCGTTAAACTATGGAGAATGCTGCAAAGTTCGACGGGTGAGAAGGAGGGAGCATCAACTTCGGTACGAGATTTCAAATTTTATCGGAACAAGTCCGCTTATTGCCAAAGTTTGTAAGTAATATGTGATTGATTATCAGTGTCTAACTATGACAATATATCTTGCCTCATTCTATTTCATGTTGGAATACGAACTGATAATATGGAAAAACAAATGGCAGGTGGGATAGATGGTAGTTTGGATTAATGTGACACTTCGTTTGTTTGATGCGCTCTCCGCACCAAACTTCGTTGTGCTAAGCCAATGAAAGTGAACGCCCGTAATCAGATGGTCACTTTTTTCTAGTTTATAACAGAAATCAAGGTATCGTACAAAAATATCTACTTCATCATCAACATACTCGTTTAACAGCAGGATGAGTCCCACTGGCTTTTGCCCTACTCACGATTTCGCATTTTGCAAATTGAGGAATACAAACATAAGGTGCGCAAAGGGTTGACCTATGCAGTCGGGAAAAGAAAAGAATGCCATAGTAGCCAGCATACGAAATACACAATCTATCTATTCAAGCGCATTTAGTTTATTCAGTCCGATTCGACAAAAAGTTACAACACAGTCACAATTGTTCACGGTTCGCTGTCATGTCCAGTTTATCCAGTCAACAATTTGAGGGACATTTTAGCCCACATCTGCAGAGATTTGGAACATCTATTGCATCGGAATTTGGTGTGCATTTTCTCTTTCCACACTGTCGTGTCATCTGTTGATCTCAGTGTGACCTAATCAACGAAGTCTATTAAACTCAACCCGTCCTTCGTGGAGTATTCTATCAACCGGTAAGTACTGAACTCCTAACTCAGATATTGCTCACACGGTCACTTCATCTAGTGCTGGCAATAGTAGGCAAACACCAGAGATGAAACATCATCAAGGGACGAACAGATTTAACACGGGCATTGTATGTCTAGCAACCCTGCAGCAGAACTCGACGCCCTGCGGCACATTACGCATGATCACTCAACTTTGGGTAAATATCCGATCTGCACCACAAGTACCAAACTTAAATGTGTGTGCCATCACTTCATTGCTAAGGATAACCCTGGTCAGTTGGTTATCTCGAATCCGATTGTCCTTCTTTGTCTGGGAAATGCGTTTCCCAGACTGTTGTGTTCATGCACACATCCGAAAATCTGAGCTGAGTACACTTTGAATTTATCATATTGCAACAAACAAGTTTGCTGTGGATAAAAATCCTCAGAACTACTCATTTCGACTTACGGCTTTTGCCAAATATCATTCGATTACGGATCACTTAGCGTGTGCAACATTCGATCCCGATTGACGCTTCGCGTGATTACTTTATTCGTAACGATGAAGCTGGTTCTGTTCATTTTTAAATTCCTGAACGCAGCAGAGTTGTGAAGATTTGCGCACTTTTTCGGTTCGACGCATTGTGTACTCGCTAATGGATGGAACATGAAGATCGGGCAGCACGACTTGATGATGAACCAATAAATGGAACAAGGTTGGTACATACTCAAATCAACGGAACGATTAAACAAGTTCATTGTCCATCTGCGGTATCATTTAGTACAATCTGGACCAACCTGCGGGATTGAGCTTGCTGTTTGGCACCGGTTTTGAATTGTCGTATTCGGTTCAGACACGGAAAACATGGAACAGGCAATTCGGAATATTACCAATTAGTTACTTTGTTGTGGATGTTTGTTTGGTTGGAAATGCTGGCTCGCCCGGGAAGGGGGGTTACTGTTAGATCGTGTTTGGCGGGGCGACTGCAAGATGGTTTGTCTACAGTCCCGTCACAAGTAATTTTGGGTTTGCTCGCGTGAATCAAAATGATAGCCAAAAAATATCTGTCTTTGCTTACAATCAGTTTGCGGGGTGAGGAAACTATGGGGAATTGATTCTAATCAAGAAGTTATTACTATTCAGCTAGCTAATTCGAATCTAGTGCAGTCAGTTGGAAAAAAATGAATAGTTGAACGCATTCGAAACTGGGCACTCAGAACAACTGTGGCTACGGTAATGGCAAATTTTGCCTTGAGAAAGACCACCCACAGTAGTCGAAACGTTGGCGCATTAAATCTACCAGCAATGTTGTGTTATTAACATTATATCATTCACAGTTAAAACCAATACGTGGCTCATCGATTTTTCGATACACTCCTTACGTCATTCGATCCCGATGTTTACAAACTGAAAACTCGTCGTATTCTAGTCCCAATAAGTTCACTAACAGTTCTACATCACACAGCTACAATTATTTACTTGCATATGCAAACGACAATTGGTTCCCGTCAACCGCAAATCACACTTTTCTCTGCCCTGCTTGTGGACAGTTTAAAACTTGGTACCCTTGTTGTTGGTATTACTCTGAGTGTGCAATGAAGTGGTGAAGTTGATCTTTTCAATAGCCTTGTCGTTTTCGTAAACAATCCGTTGACTTTTCGGAAGGCGGTCGGAACCACGAACGTGCTGTCCTTTCGACTGGCTCACTTTTAGGACTTGGTTAGCGTCAGTCGAAGACTGACGTCGAAATGCTCCCGCATAACACACTAAAAACCAGGGTAATTAAAACCACTTGAAAGTTGAAAACAATAAAGCTGGTACTATGCCAAAGTGTTATAATGTCACTAATAATATTAACGAAATGTCATCATCGCCGAACACAGTATCACCATCATGTATACCGACCTACTCTGTTTGGACTAGGATGTATCATTACCTAAACAAAACTCACTCAGAACCAAGACAGAAGTGCACTCGAAATTCAGCCATTCATGTTTCATTCCTCTGCCTGCACTTACTGCAAAAATACAAAATCGTCTTTTTTATTTTTGATGAACGTTGTTCGCTTTTACTCATCCGAACCTTCGCGGATGATTTTGCATAGAGCTAAGGATAGGGTCTTTGGCATTGCATTGAAGAGTAGGCTAAACTGGCAGGATAGTTTTTATCAGTTGAGCAGACAGTCACGTTAAACAAAGACGATGCACTCGAAGAGAGTACTAATTAGGTGCACAAGCTTTTGTTTGAGCAAACTGTCTTCCCCTTCAGTTCAGTTCGCTAATACGGGACGGGTGATAGCCAGACCTAACAGAAAGTGCACAGTTTCTTCTATGATATGGTTGCCTTTCAGAGTCATAGTATTTACGACTTTCCATTAACTGATTCTTTCGCACAGTTAATTCTGAAATTTGAATGCTCCCTATGTTGTTCGCACCTAACTGTTCAGCTTGGCTTGCGAAGGCCGTTGTCTTCCCTAAATCTGGTCTGCAGTTACGAGTGTTGAATGTATGTTTTCTTATGATATATATGTCCACCTTACTGTAGACAAAACATCGCCCACCAAAAGCCATATTGTTGCAATGTGATCAAGTGCAGGAAACGCTGTAGTGAAGGTACTTGGATACGTGCGAATCTGATCTTATATGCACCCGTGATAGGCAGTGTTAAAGCAAGGAATGTCCCGCTTGCGTAAACAGACTTAAGTACAAAGTGAACTATACAACACGTGAACAGTTTTAATCAAGCCAAAGGATTCGGCTGAAAATCGATACTGTCTTTGTGTGAGCACAGTTTTAGCAGGCAAAAAAACAAATGCCATTCACTTGGATGTTTCTCGGTACATGCTTTAGGAGTCTAAATCGCTCAGTTGGTTACTGTTTTACTCAAAACAAAGTACTTCGCGATTCTGGTTCAGTGAAAGAGAGTTGAAAAATGTCGAAATTGCATGTTCTTTGTGTATCCACTGCTAAGCTTCAACAGGACTGATTCCTCTCCATAAACCTGCTTCAGTTTCGGATAACCTCATCAGGCCACTTTTTAAAGCAGTGAAGTAAGAAACGTGATACAAATAACTATTGTTTCGGCTGCGAACTCGTTCTATCGATGCTGAAAGCACCTGTTCCTTGCAGGCAGGCATATTTTGGTGATTTTCCAAATTTAACCTTCAGAGTTTCCATGGGCGTATTGTGCAAACGGCAGCCTGTTGTCCGGTCCGCTTTGTAATAGGAATAATAAGAGTAAATTCACGTGTCGCGAAAATAGTCTCTGATTGAATGTTTGTGGGCAAATAGTCAATTTCAACAGCATGCTAATTAAATGCCATGTTTGTTTGTTCAGTCCAAAAAAAGATGATCATCTTTTCGCATTTTGCTAAAGATCTGGTTTCGCGAACTTGGTGCGACGGACAATGGCAAACAGGCCGCTGCAGAATGAATGCAACTAGAAAACGAGATCACATGACATCTAAATCACATGTTGAAGTAAATGGGACAGAGACATCTCCATACTACAATGCACGAGATGCTGGACAAAGACAGATGAAAGTCAGTGAAAGGGGGCACGTGATTGGACTGCGAACCAGCTTGCATAACGGATATGAATAAGATGAACGGAACCGGGGTAGTTGGCATGAAAAACGCCATTACCGCCTGTTGCGCAAGTAATACACAAATATCCCCCACCTGTTAGATTTAATGGGACAAGGGTGTGACCACAGGGACTTCTTTTTTATCCGGCGTTAATCGCTATTTATGCTCGTCAAACGAGGTGACTCTGTTTTTCATAAAGATTTACTAGGAGAAAGCTTAATACTGTCGCTCTGTTCCCGAAATGCGGACTGAGTCGAAACTTACTTGTTGACCATCCCAGCCGGATTCAGCATTGTACTACAAATGATCAAGGCTGCTGTGCAATAGCAGATTTCTATACGGTACAATTCATTTCATGTGTCAACTTTTCACCCAGTGGTGGCCAAACTTCATTTTGAAACAATAAACTGTCGGTCACTTTGTATTGAAGAACTATTGTCGCTCTTGTGACAGGTCCTCTACTAGACTGTAATCTGACATCAACCATAGTCGTTACCTTCTCAATCTCTAACTGCTGCTATTATAGCACAATTTCCAATCCGTTTACTTCATGTAATTAGATACAGAAATAATCCCATATATTCCATTGTTCGTCTTTCTGTGGTACGTGACAAATTTTTCGCCTGTCCTAACATTTATCTTTGCCGACAGTCCACTGTACGTTTTCGATGTCGATTTCCACTTTTTCATCATCCTCCTCAAATCCCCGTTTTAGGGAGTCTGTTGCCTCAGAACTTCACCACGAACAAGGTGGATATTGTTGCCTTTTCTTTGTGTATAACAACGCTTATGAATCTGGCTGCATAATTGTTTCCGAAGTTCTGAAACACGGACTAGTTACCGTCGTATTTTTGATTGAATTTCACCTCAGGTCAGATGTGAGATTTACAAAAAGAAAATTGAGAGGCTTGAGTGAGATGATCAGAGCAGACATCGATAGTCATGTGATATGCCGCAATCATTTGGCACGCATTTTGTCTGCTAGCATCGTCGGAATTAGTTAGGGTCGATCTGGAATAATGCCATATTCAAAAGCAAGTGAGACTAATAGCAGGCTTTCCCAACGTCGGATACACACGAGCCTGGTTGTTCAAGAAAACTGGCGGGTGAAATTTCTTCTTGTCTGATGTTATGATTCGTTTCGAAAAGCATTATTCAAAGGTAAAATGTGTTTGAACTTGATCGGATCAGCCATGTTGGTTGAATTAGCATGCAAATTTGAAAACGTACTACATGGACAAGAAATAAAACAGAATAAATCCGTTAAAGCCAATGTTTACGCATGTTCAATTGGTTTTAATCTCTCTTGAAGTGAAACTGCTCGTCCTTGACGTCGTCAATGCGAACGTACGACTGAAAGTTCAATGGTCAAATGAATGGTGTCACTAGTATCTATGCTCGTGACTAAAATGCAGTCCTCCAATCTGTAGAAATACTTCCACAACCGTGGGCACTATCATCTTCATACTTAAGAACGTGAAGTGTTATCTAGTAGAAAGCTAAATTACGGATACTCAAGTTTCATTTCTACAGAAATATTCCTAAAAGCAATGTGGACTTCATTGCGACTTCATTGCGCTTGTTTCGGCATTGCTCATTTCGATCGGCTTAGTGTCGAATGCACCGGGGGATTAGGACTGCACCTTCCGTATAGCAACCAGCCAAGGGGCACAATTCGCATCCGACGGGCGAACTTGACCACTGTCAGTGTGACCCTATAGGGACAACAGTCAGGATCGGGCCACTCCCAGTCGCCTCGAAGTTGACGCTGAGCTTCAACCGAAACAACAGATGTTCGTATTTACTCTGATGCTGACGTGGTCAGGCCAACAGTAGACTCGATGGAAGACCCCAATCCTATCGATTTTTGCTATTCTAACAATTGAATTTTTTACAGAAATCATTTTCATCAGATAATAAAGGGATTCATTCTAGACTGGTATAACGAATGCGTTATAAAAATATTTCCTTTTCAAGCCTAAATACCACGGAAAGTCTGAAATTAAACCGTGCTAAGTTTTTCTGTCGCATTCCCAGTCAATTTCTTATTCAGATTATGTGCTACTACTGATATGTTTTGGGGACCTCAAAACGCTGTTTGTTCATGGTTTCCACAAATGCTTACGGTTCAAGTGCCTGGTAACAACGACGGTAGGTTTAAAAGCAGGCTTTTCTCTTGATACCTTCTGGCTAAAACCATAATCTAGAGGAAATTAGTTTGGCTTTTGGGGTCCGATGATCCTAACTGGAATGCCATGTGACTAATACCCCAAATCGTAGCGACCATTGAAACAAGTTGATTTAGATCGCCTGGATAAAGTATTTCGGAACTCGGATTGTGACAGAGTTGAAAGCCGCAATCCGGGGCGCAGTTTCAACCCAAACATTCTGAAGAATTCAAAAAATATGAAAATAAAAGGAATTACAATTCTTTCTAAGTAGAACAGGAAATCTGCTAGTCCAAAAACGGTAACCCACGGGACGTGAAAAGATGAGTAGAACCGTGGACACCGAAACGGCGAGAAGGAAATCGGCTCGAGTAGCCGACACGTAAGGTACCATTATTGAGATGATTTAAACAAAAGTGTTTGATTTTTTAACTGTGACAGAAAATGAGAAGTTATTTCGGATGTTTTTTGATAATGGTGGAGTGAAGTTGCAATGCACATACATCCGAACATCAGAACGTCCGCACAGTAGTAATTTAACATTCAAACCAGATGCCGTATTCTAGCACGATAATGAAATAATTCACTGATTTCAGAAAACCGAATGTTAAGAATTATTGTATAACATAGAAAATAGATGTCTGCCCTACGTTGTCTGTAAAGCTTCAATCGATTCCGACCCTTGGTCGCCATCGTTTATTCCCACCAACTTTAGTAATAAAAACCAAGCCGAACAGACACAACGTTCGTTAATCAGTCAAAATCAAATCGTTTACGTTAGTCTCGTTTGGCCAACACTCACTGATAGGTTCTTCTTTTTCTGGCTAATTTGGTCCTTCGTTATTCAGACCTTCTCATATGGCGTTTCCGATCAGATTATCGATTGAAGTAATTGGCGCGACGTCACCGCAGAAGTGTTGATCTTTGGCGAGGGTATCGGATAAGCCGAGTCAACGTCCACTATCTTTACACTAAGCACAAAATCGGTGCCTTGTCACTGGAAACATGCAAACTTTACCCCTACTTCTCCGAGAACCTGCGGGCAATTCTGTCCATTTAATTGTATTGTTGCAGAACACGCCCGTCCGTGATTGACTTCGGGGCTGCACCGAAGCAAGTGCGGATTAATAATGATTAAGAAACAGCTCATAGATTCGGAAAACTGCGTGAACAGGTATAGTTTAGGGATCTCAACTTCAAAATGACTGGGAATTGCGGCACGGGGTCGGAAGATTTTACCGCAGTTTGATTTCATATTCTTCATAGTATTCAGATCCCAAAATAATTTTTTTGAAATGTACATGGTACGTCAATTTCGGAATATGCTCCTTGGTCACCTGATAAAAATGGAAACCTTAGAATCAAATGTGGGTACCAAAATATCGAAAAATTGATGCAACGACCGAAACGTCATATGAAATGCATTGTTCGGTATGAACAAAGATTACATAGTGCAGTTAATTTACGTTGGAGAGACTAGTTTCTCACAAGAGGGAACTTACTGAGAAGGGCAGATGGGACGTGCTGGATCACATGACCTCAAGGTGCATGAATCATGTATCTTGGGTGAAAAGTGTTCTTCGCTCAAACGTTTTGTCTCAAACCTAGCAGTTGACAAGGCAGCTTTTTGGATCAAGAAGTAGAAAACGAAAAGTTCTGCTAACTGACCGAAACAGGTACGGGGGCGGAAACCGGAAGTTAGTGAAAAATGAAAGGAATTTAGTCTGCCGTAACAATCAGAGAAATCCAATACATATGGACGTAATACGGAAGTGATTAAACACCCAGTCAGGGAATGCGAAATAATGGCAATGAAACGACAAGTGAAAATATTACTACTTGAACGCAGAAATTCAAGGTCTTACAGAATTTTATGTGAACTACAAGGGCAATTTAAAGTTTATACAGACCAACTGCACGTAACACAAAGAGCACGACACCTCGAACCACTACTTGCCTGGCCTACGGAAGAACAGAGTGTGCGGACGATGCTGTTCCCTAATGAAGATCCAGGTCTGACCGATAGAGTGGGTACGCTTGGAATTCGATTTGCAACATCCAAGTGTAAGACGCTGCTACGAAATTGCATTGGCTTGAAGCCGAAATCTGTTGTCACAAGGTAAGAATTGGGTTAATATTTTGGGTTTAATTATCTGTTTAGCTGCATCTTTTCAACTGATTGCATATCGGAAGAAGTATTTCCGCACTCGCAGAAGACTCAGCTGAACTTGTCCATGTGTAACATCTGCTACGTCAAAGTGGTATCCGTTTGTTTTTATGGAGGTTGCGTTTCCTCTGCTACAGCATGCTCAATTCTCTTATGCAACTCAGAAACGTGGCCATTGAGGAAGAAGATTTCCAAAGATAGTTGGAGTTTGAACACCAGCATCTTTGTATTATTGGTGGAATGTGATAGAAAAAACCTATTCAGTGACTCAGAGAATAAGGATAAGATATTGGATCCCCGAATTCAATTTTTAGAAAAGGTACCGAATGTGAATAAATTAGGTTAGTTAGGACCTGATTTTGCATGTCTGCAGAACGCCTGTCTTTTTGTACCTTGATTTACGAGGTAGGCGGTAGTGGTTGAAAGATGAATCGAGGTGGTTACTTGATCACATGGCAAAAAGGAACGAAATTATTAGCCAATGGACTAGCCGCTGTATGTCCATTAAGGCTACGGTCTGGGATCCACGATGAAAAACGGCAGGTGGTGGTTGGGGACATTATCCCTTGTGGTTCAGTGCTGTGGTCAGTGACCTACGTGTATTCGAAATCTTTTCAATACAATTGACTAATTTACTGTTGATCCCAAAACTATCAATTGTTCTGTTGATTGAACAGTGCTGTGAGGTAGGAACTAATGCACTCTAGTTGTTGTAAAAACTGAATTTATCTGGCTGCTGGAGAAAAAATGTGTCAATAAATAGATGGTTTGGAGTTCCCTTTCGATGTATCATCAAAACGACCTCACTGTACTAATCAGCATGCAAGATCCCAAAGTATTTTCTTTAAAAAACATTTGACAAATTGCCTAAAAACTGACCAATAATTGTAGGACACCTGTTCATTTCTATCCCATTTAGACCAATCGGGTTGCAGTATGTTATCGTATTCGTGTAATTTTACGTGCACTTTTATAACCTATAGCATTTCATCGAAATTTAGATCAATTTTTTACACTATATGTGTAATCAGATCTCACTGAAGGAGTAAAAACTGCGAATGTTTTGATTTTATCAGAGCTAACTGAAGGCAGCCAACGCAACTAGAACAGAAATGATTCTGGTTATGTAGATACGGCTGATCAAAAATTAATTTATCTGCTAAGAAATTCGAGTCCAGTACCACGTTTATGGGCATCATAGATCTGGTATAAAAGTAAGAGTGTGGTTGATTTTACTAACGATTCAAATGAGATTTTAGTGAGAAAAATTGTTGTTTGCTAAAGCGAGGAATGAAGAAGCTTGGCCACAATATAACATGCCTAAAACATCTCTAGGAAAATCAAACGTGAAAATAAAAGGAGCTTTGGGTTAGCTTTATCAAGTGAAGCAAAGGAAAATCATTGGAGATATTAGTGACTTGTGCAGCCAGATAGTGGACTTAGAAATTTTATGAGACCTGTTGCGCCATGCTACCGGAGTAAAATGTGCGGCAACCGGCTCTGATCGGAAGCGCCCTCCGCGAGTTTGTACGTCACGAGGATATGGAAAGGCATGCGAGTGCGGTTTGAACAAAGGTCGTCCTCAGTGTCCATCAGCTGTCCCTTAAAGTGCTCTAGAATCTCCAGGTAAGCAAATTATCCTGTGCCAGTTGTAGCCGAGATTGTGCGTATGAGCACACGTGGTACATTTCAAGCCGCTTATCTTCAAGGACGGTCGCCAAAGGACTGGAAGTTCGCGCTAATGGTGGCTATTCATAATAGTGGTCCACAAACGCACGTTCAGAAGTCTCACTTGTGTACTTTGACAGTGCCTAAAGAAGTTTACGAAAGAGTGTTCGCTCACGTAGGACGGAATCGGGTTTCTAAATTGCAAGTCGCGTCTCTCGAGTCTGTCCGGCTTCTTTTTGTCGAAGCGACTACAAAGTCAGTTGAAAGAAAATGTGTAACGATGTGTTGCCTAAATTTCAGTAACGTCTGCGAACCAGTCAACCGCCTAACACACATGTATAAGCTGATCTTTGGCATCTCCGAACAGTTACGGCAGTGGCTGATCGGCTACCTAAACGGTAGAATCTTCAGTTTTAGAGTAGGCAAGGGAGATTCTGTACAACTTAGAGTGACGAGTGTGGTTGTCCAGGGGTCAGTACGGGATCTCTGCTATTCCTTCTCTACACACAGGAGCTGGCGGCAATGTTCCTATTGAAGTGCCTCATTTTTGATGAGTAGACGGTAATTAGACGCGGTAATCACATTACTTTGAGTGGAAATTCAGATGCGATAAAAGAGCGCACTGTTGAATGGGAAATGCCATTGGATGAAAATACAAGACATCTACTCGCTGAAGCCTCGTATTTGCTCAGTGGCTTCGGAAGATTTTAGATTTAGATGTTCAATGCAATTCAGGAAAAACGGACCTAGGGGCGACAATAAATACCGACGGTGAGTGGACTGAGTATTGTAAGGAGGCGGACATTAAATACAGTAGAGAATGTACCAGACTGAATTTCCCCATTGATTCTAAGAAATCAGCGTGGTTCATGGCATTGTACAGGACAGTAGTTAAGCCTCACGTAAAGTGTTGTATGCGAACTTCGTTTTCGTTTCTTAGGAAAAAACCTGCCAGAATACTTACAGTGGTTAGCGACACCCATAGAGGAGAGCCCAACAATAGTGATTTATGAGTGGAGGTTGCGTAAGAAGCATGTCTTCTTAGAAAACTCGGATTCAGGTGAGACGTCCTTGAAATCTTTGCACTTTTCAAGGGCCTTGTCGGTCCAATGTTGACGAATTCCTTGTGCACTCTGTGAAATAGAAGACAAGTAGAGTTAGCACAAATTGCGGGAAAAGTCGTCCGCTAAATTTGGTCAATTGAGCGGTTCCTGAACGGACGTTAACTGCAGGTGACACTATCCGCAAGTTGATAGTTCAATTTATTGGATAAGTAAATAAACTTAATTGAACAAAACTTTTAACGGGAATACACAATCCGAGGTATTGCGTCATCGATTTTCACAAACATTTAAGTATGTGTTGCGACACTTGTTGAGACAAGCAACGATTTCTTTCGTCATCGCAGGTGAAATCGCAACTGCAAGTGAACTGATAGGCAACGTGTAAGACGTCAGAATCAGCAAGACAGCTTGAGTAATTCTAAAAGCTTAACCTTTTAGTTGTTTTTAGTAGACGCAACTGTGCCGCTGAATACGTAAGTCTGATGACCGGTCTCGAAGCCCCTGATCGCATCGGGTCACAAAATGCTAGTGCGCAACACAAACCCCAAACTAGTGGCTTTCAGTGAGACTATGCTAAGCAGTATGCATCAGCCAGCGCTTTGCGCACAGGAACGGTTAACCGTGAGTACTAGTCTGCCCTGGCGTGAGCCTGCACGACTTTCTTCTATCCGTCACTCCGTTGTATCGGTAACTATATATGAAACTTTCAATCTAGCTCAATCTGCTTTGTACAAATTGTAAAGTTTTGCGTTCATGACCTCGTGACATATGTCTTCTTTTTGTTTTACCAAGTTGTTTTACCAAGGGGACTTTATGCTCTAAAGTCAGATTTTGTTTGTTCGTGTGCTGCATTAGGACTATGATATGGTCATCATGAAGCTCACATCAAAACCTCATGGAAAATATTAACCATTTTAAACCAAATGGTTTTCTGGGGAGCAAAATCATGCAACATAAGAGAAGAAAATGGACGGCTCTGACAATGAAATGGCACATAATGTAATGATCGTTTGTGGATTAATTATCAGTATGTCCAAGAGTTTTGTTGAATTTAGGGGACAGGTGGGCTGAAAAAACTTTGATCCCAAACGGATTTTAAAAAGTTTGATTGAAGGATTGCAATACTTCTGTCGAAGTATTATATACGGTCTAAGCATAGTTTCGTTTAAATAAATATATACCTGTTAAATGGAAAAACATTTCCCCATCTGCTGTGTTATGGAGAAGTGATCAGTTATTTTATTTATCAAAAGCAGACATCCGCCGAGGGCGCCCTCTCTGAAGACCGTCTTCAAACTGGAATCGGATACGAGTTTTTCGTGACAAAGCAAAACGTTGGTTCCTTGTCATTTTGGCTTTTGCCGCATTTTTTATAAATACATATTTTCATCTAATAGATGTCTGAATTAAACTTGTCCCTTGGTCGTTATTCACAATCGGCCGTGAAAGCTTTTGGAGAAACACTCAGGTGGACGTGCAATACTTCCGTCATGCACTGGATTTTAACACTTAACATCTTGTAGAACAAAAAGTCAAACAAAATCAACTTTGTGTGTTATCAGCTCTGGTGACTGAGAGGAAATGCCACCGACCGAACGCCTGAGGTCAGTTGGTTGACAGAATTCATGTGATAAAAAAAATCACGTATGTTTGACACCATGCAGTGTGGCAAAGAGGCCGACGAGGTCGGATGCAACACAATGGTGCTGTGCCCTCACGAAACAGTTATTTAGTTCCTTATCGTGAATTCTCATTTATTTTGGTGCCATTTTACTTAGGCCCATACCTGTAGACACTTTATTTTATCCTCATGAGTTGTTCTACTATGACTCCTACAGACGGTACTGTAACAACAGAAACAGAACTTTACCAGAGAGAGGTCAGTGGTTGCATTGTAATCCATTGTATTTCATCCCATTGAGTGACAGGCTTCTGTAATTTAGAACCACTACATTTCCAATCAGAAGAACGAAATGTAAAAATTTTAATCTAAAAAAGGTGGCATTCAGCCATAGAGAGTAGAACAAATTTCTGTCATAATGTTTTTCCTAGCCAGCATTTGTGACCAATAGGGAATAATGGAATTGCGATAAATAGTCACGAGAAAAGGAATCACCGTAGACATTAAACGAACGAATGATCAGCAGATGAATCACTGTGTTGGGATTCAATAGTTTAAATGAAATTCAGCGATGGGTTACTCGCAGACCTTGTTAGATAAATCGTTTACCTAGTCGGTAAAACTGAATTAGTTGGAGTGGAAGAACCGCAGCTGGATAGTACACGATACTTGGTAAAGTCCACACGAATATTTGTTTGTTTGGTCAAAATTATTACTGGATAGCAAATAGATAAGTAGAGAGAACGAATTAATGAGTAAAGGAAATTGTGTCCGTTGGCCTGGCACCGAACTGCTTCACTAAGCTGATTTCAGAAGACAGTCAACGTTGTCATTTAGCACACTGTAAGCTGACGTCTATTTCGACATCTAAGTACCTGACAGACATAGGATTCGGACCGGATTTGTAGAAACCGAATGGAACCTAACTAAACATACGTGACTGGATTTGTGACTGCCACAGCAAAGACCCCAAAATTTTTGATCCGCATCCAGTTCTTTCATTTGCCAAAGTTATTGTCAGATGTCGATGGAACTACCCTAGCACGAGAGGATTGTGGAAAAATGAAAAAACAAAACAATGGGAAATCTTGTTCAATCACGCAGTCATCGACGAAGACCGAAAATCACGTATTCGCATGTGAAGCAAGCAGTCAGGAAAACAGTTGGTGGATACATCCAAATGCAAAGTTTTGTTTATTTGTCGGAATTCGAACCAGTGTACAAATTCTGACGGTTCTTTCACCTCCGTTTTGTGCAGTTCTAGGAAAATGTATTCGAAAAGATAGCCGATATCAATCGACTCGAATGAGTAATGGAAACTAAGTATCAAATTGGGTTACAAATTGGTCGAGGATATCTTCCTAGTTAATTCAAGTCAGGTCGAGTAAATGCTTCATGCACGGGGATATTCAGCAGTTACAAAATTGCCACCCTATAGTTATAGTATGAAACTGTAAACATTACACATTGATTGACTCTTCCAGAAACAATTTCAACTCTGAATCGATAGCTCCCGGGCTAATTACAAAATGGGCATGTTGGGACCTGGTCGAGCACCTGTTCTCCTTTTTCCATTCAAATAGATCCCAGTATCAGAAAATTGCGAACGAAGTAGGTTGCATTTAATGAAGTTGGGCAAAAAAGAGCACGGTTGGTTTACTGCAGTCATGCGAGATCTTTCACAGTTTAGTTGTGCTAGTAGGATTTTCAAGCGAATCAGTTGATTTTCGGGTACACGGCTGATCCTAAAATATGTACAACGGAGCACATGATCAGTTTAAAATCTATGAAAAGCAACCTTGAGAAAAATGCGAGACAGGTGTACGGTCTCGCCTAAGTCAAATGAATGAACAAAAAGAGAAATGATGTGCAGTGGCCTAAAAACGAGCCACAACTACCTTGTCATTACAAATCCTGCGAACAAATGTCCAGTCCAACACAGGTTCCTGTTTGTAGTAACACCACAATGTTTAGCTGATAATCTACCGTCACTATGCTCAACATCTATAATTCAACGAGAAAAAAATCGAATGCGTTACGTGACGGAGAGCATACACTTTCACCTAGAAAGAAGTCTCTATTCAACTAAAGGGTTCAGCAGCCGACAGCTTTGGTGTCTTTCAGCTATTACAAATCGAAAATTTCATTGACAGTGCATGCAGGTTTGTGTGCTTGGACCGATACGATTCATAACATTTTGAAATTCAGGGTCCTGGAAGTCTCCATCTAATTCTGACCGTCTACATCTACGACAAGCCAACATTGTTAGCCAAATGGTACAACAATCATTGTTTTCGCACACACGGATGAACCAAAGAGATTTCCAGTTTCTTTAAATCGCCAACTATTAACAAAATTATCCACAAATCCTTTTCATGAGATTCGTCGATATTCCACGTCAAATTTTTGGGCTTGTTGAATTACCCGAAGCTACCCGTATTTTATCGCGTCACAAGGAGGTAGCACCTTGACGGGATGTGACGTCTTGCATGCGTCCATGGCCCAATGAGCTATGCACCTGATTGATCTCAAGTCGAAGATCCAATCAGGTTGGGAAGGGCAATGGGTAGAGGCCTGACGAAGTGATCTCCTGGTCATCCAGGTTGGGCTTTAATTCGAGCTGGCATCTCAGTCGAAAAAACGAGTGGAAGGATAATTGACCCAAGTCAATGGGTTTTCACTCAGCCACACTCGATAACTTGCGGACAGGTTCTTGTTTGAACCAAGGGCTTTGGTTGGGAATCCTAACCGTTCTTCTACTTAGTGGCTGAACTCCCTAGCGGTCTTCGCCCAAGAAGCCTCAATAGATCGAACTCAATGAATTCCATACTGCATCGGTCGTCATGCAGGATAATTAGGTTCGCGCTATCCATTGCTTCGAGCGCCTGTTCCGAGTTCCCGTTCTGGGTTAACACTCACATACTTTTGGGTAGGATTTTTAAGTCAGATGCCTAGGTTAGGGTTTCCAAAGAAAAATCTCTTCTGCAGCGTGGACATCCGCGAAATACCGATAGCCCGATAACTCCAGCATCCCTTCTGCAAGGATCCTTTTTAACTTTCGTTGTTCCGTTGCAGGGGCCACGCAATCTGCCACGAAGAATTGCTGTTTGACGGATCTATCTAATCGCAACATTCAGGGGAAAGGAAGAAATAATCAGTAAGCATTACTTGAACCTAAGAGTTCAGATCCCTTGGGTGCCCTCAATGTCCACACACACTCACCCAAATAGAGCAACAATCTGCCCTAGCTAGAACTCTTGAAACTTTCAAAAGAGACGCACGCAGTGTCTCTGAAATGCGCACAAAGGATCCCACTTACATGGTCGCTCTTCGTAGCTCAAATGAAAACATTTCTGATTCACTGGTCGCGGATCGGGTGATCCGGCTTCGGGCGCCCGCAGTCAGGCTGGTTTGGGGATTGCTTTGCGCATGTGGGCAGTATCCACTGTTAGACTGGATGCCAGTAAACAACCGTTTATGCGCATTTTGGTTGGACACCCCTGTACAGGTGATTGGTGGTCGGTTGAAGCGTCGTTGTTTTTTCGTCGTACCTGTGCATTTGCCTAGTGACTGCAGCTCCCCTGAGGCGAAAGATAAGTTATACCGGGAGTTATCTCGGTTACTCTGCAGTTCAACAGACGTTGTGGTTGTTGATAGTGATTTACCGCCTAACTTGAGTACTTAGCGGAGAAGGACCGACAACGGAGATCGGGTCATCCAAGTTTATTCTGACCACAGGCTGTTCGTGGTGAACATCATTTTTTGTCACAAAAAGCGATATCGGTTCTCCTGTTTGTTGTTAACGCATGAACCAGATTCCGTTGGGACCTGATTCGGTTGTTCTCTCCGAAGCCAATGGAACAGACGATAACGAACAGGAGACGATCTGCAGACGGTCTATGACGTAATATCGGAAGACTGATTTTCCCAGTACGCTACTTCGGCAGTCACTCGGTGGCCTAGATGCTATCTGCTTCTCTTGCCGGCTGATACAATTTCGAACGCTCATGCTCATGTTGTCTTCGGGGTCACCGTTGGCGTAACAGCCGAGCGTGTACTGTTAGACGGGATTCCAATCAACAGTATTTCTTCTCTCGTTCCGTTAGATGGTTCTGTGTGCATTCGACTGGGACGCCAATTTTTGTTGTACTGCTTTGAGCTTCCATCGACTGAAGCTCTCGTGAGGCTAAGACGAGTTCTATCAAAAATTGTCTAGATTTCTTTGAGGCATGCTTTCATCGGAGTTTGTAGTCGTTTTTGGTGATCCCAACGCCCAAGTTGGCGTTTTGGGGAAGACAGAAAGGCATTAGAAGTCCACTTGTCATCTCACAAGACTGGATCTTTCGCCATTACTCGTTATTTCTCTCTGAGTGCTTGGCTCTGCGAGGTAGCGACCCAAACCAGAGCACCTTGGTACAAGACTAATAATTACAAAAACCAAAACCGAAAGTGAATTGCTGTCCCAGCCAGTCTACCCGACGACGGTGGTCGGGTCATCCAAGTTTGTTCTGACCAAAGGCTGTTCGTGGCGAACACCAATTTCTATCACAAAAAGCGACATCGGTTCTCCTGGTGTCTCCTTTCGCCTTCACAGCGTTGGGCTCAATCGATCACATTGTCAATTGCCACCGATCACCGGTGGTGTTGATCTAAACGGGACTGTTGTTTATTCTGATCTACATCTGTGGACTCAGATCATGCTTTGTTCCGAGCTAACTTTTGTTTGCACCTAGTATGTGGTCACATCAGCAGAAAAGCCACTTGTCCGGTAAAACTGATTCTAAACGATAACCGCGGACTACAATTCCAATCGAAACTCTTAACGTGGTTGTCCTCCCAACAAAATGTCTAGTATCCGAGCAAACATTGGGATCAGATCAATGAATCTCTGCACTTAGCGGTAACTGCCACACAGGACTCCTTGCCACATAAGCCCCAGAGGTGACGGATATCCTCGACTTCAGTTGCATTGTTAGATGGTTGCAGTTCCGTCCCCCTGGATACAACGTACAATGAGGTGCGTGGAGCCCCTAGACGTCAAATGACCAGGAGTTCGAGAAATGACCGGGAGCAGTGGTGAGTCGGAAATAGCATGGAAATGGAAAAGCCTGTGGCTATCGGGAACAGTCGCAACATTTACCGAGTGATTAGAAATACTGGCCCATGGAAGCCGAGCGTAGGCGAGGTGACTAAGGAATCAGATGTGACACTGATCCACTCGCAGGAACGTCGGCCGACACGTTGGGCAGAACACAAGGGATTAGTTCAGTTGACTGGCAGTCACATTGAGCCTTCTAGTTATGCCTGCAAGTGGACCGGTGCAGGTGGATACCGGCCCTCCATTGGACATGGAGGTGATCAGTCGGATGGATTTCCCAAAGGTATGAGGCAACTGAACCAAATGGACCGCCGCCATCCTTCTTAAAGGATGGTTGCAAAGTGTCAACATTTGAGTTAGCAAAACTTATGGGATGAATTTGGGAAAGGAAAGAAATTCATAAGGACTGGTGTGAATCGGTGGCCGTGCCGATTTACACGAAGGATGATAGGTGCTCACGTGAAAATCACAGAGTAATTAGTTTAGTGAGCATCGCATCCTAACTGCTCTTCGGTTTTATCCTCCGACGGTTATTTGATATTTGCGGAAGGTGTATTCGTAGGAATTAATCCAGTTTGCTTCCCGGTCGGGGTTGTATTGACCAAATTTTCACTTTGCGACAGATCTTAGAACATAGGCACTTTTTCCGTAGACGCACAATTTCTGTCCTTCTTGATTTGAAAGTAGCGTTCGATCAAGTGGACTTGGAATTCTTTGCTGGTGCCCCTCACTGAAGGGTGTGCGAGGGCGATTCACTTCACTCATTCAATCTCTGCATACTAATAGCCAAAGAGGATTTCGCCCTTATGGAAATGTTTTACTCGATTTCATTACCCGAATTTGTGTTTGTCAGACTTGTCCTCTTTCACCTTTCGTTTTTAACTGTCATTGAGATGGTTATGGAGATAGCCCTATCCTTCTGTGAGATTAGTGCTCAGACGGGAGTCTGGCTGGCTTTGAATATGAAGACGATGTTGTGCTATTGAGTAAAGATCCAAGGAAGTCGCAAGTTTTTCTCGATCGTTCGAAAGATAGTGTAGGTGTGTTTGGTCTGCGTTGTGCAAGACCAAAATGTAAAATGCTGTTGCAGGGCTGGATTGGATTGGGTCAAAGCCGAACCTTTTATTGCAGGGGAGCAACCCGATGAAGTGGACAGATTTAATTGCCTGGGTAGTTGTATCTGACCTGGTAGTCGTATATCGGGAAGAAGTGTCAGCGCGCATACAATAGACCCGGTTAGTATTTACTAATTTGAGGGATCTGTGACGTCGGCGTGACATCCAATTATCGATCGAAGGTTGGGTATGCACGAGAGCGACGAGTTCGGTATTGCTCTACGGCCCCGAAAATGGTCATAAGGTTCGGTCCTTAGGACAGGTATTGAATCAGAATGGGTTGATGTGGTTGGGACGTGTTTTGCGCATGCCCACAGAACGCTTGTCTCGTTGAGCGCCGTTCTTCGAGGAAGGTAATGGTTGGATGATGGTTCGGTTCGGGTGGCTGTTTGACGTCATGGGTAAAATGTACGAAAGCTTTAACCATTGGACTAGCTGGTATGGATACAGTTAGATTGCCGGGTTGGAATCCACGGGATCGCTCGAAGCAACGGTTGGAGATAATGAGTGGCATGACTCAGTGTCGCAGTCGGTGACGTTCTCGCATTCGGAAACCTCCCTCTTCTGTTTGAGTAGGTATTGCCGTGAGGTAATAACCTCGAGCAGAGCACGTCGTTGCAAAGCTAAAGTTGTCCAAAGTGAGCTGACACTGACCTCGTATTTTGCATAGCTCGAAGTGATTACAGAATTCGGTTGACATGTATGACTCTTAAATTATTAGCAGTATTGTGGTTATCCACTCATTCCCGTATATACTACTATATGCTTTACAATGCACACATCCGACGTTGATTTGTCCACGTATGCCAACTCGGACGATATTTCGACTTCCGCCATCCTGATTCCAATTTTATTGTTAGCACGTTTTGTGATGAACGAAATATAGCCATTTCCCTGGGCGTCAGCGTATTCGGCGATCAGAAGCTGTCATCCTCTCAAATGCCTTTTTCTCAAAAACATACACAATAAAATTTTCGTGTGCCATCATATCCACCCAGCCAAATTTTGAATTCCAAAACGGGAGAAATTCCAGTCATTCTCATGCTTCACATTCATGCGGTTTGTTGCATTCTCTGTTACCAGCTGAAGATTCAGCTTTTGGAAAGTCTGACGACTAGAATCGTTTTCTGGTGAATTCAAAAATCGAAGAAAAATTTGCTAACTGAGCTCAGTCTCCGGTGTGCATGTGAGTTCTGTGAGCAACATCTAGATGGTAACTAGCTAACCGAGTCTACTTAACAGATTTTTACTCAGCAATCACTGTTCCTTACAAAACAAGTCCATTCCATAACTCCCAATCAGTTTAAATCCCAGACAAATCTTGATTCAACTTCAATCCTGATGAATTCGAAAAGAAGGTTTCATGGGAAAGAGAGATCCCTGCTGGAAACCACAGTCCCATTTTAAGTGTTACTTCTGGAATTGGAATACTTTTGAATCTGATACATTTGGTCGCAGTCAGTCCGCTTGTTGACATATCGGCACAAATAACTCGAGGTCTGCTGATAATCCCACTGTCTACCATCATCTGTCTCTTTCTTTATGCATTCGTACATCAAAACCTATCTCACGTTTATTTCTTATTCATGTAAGTCTCGGGCATCAGTTCATGTCTGACACTGATAGTATGGACTTATTCATTTTACCACATGTTATAAGAGCAAGTTACTCCAAATTCTCAAATAATCATAGAAATACTCTTATGAAAGGCATTATTGGTCACTTATTATCAATTCCAGTTACATCACTCCCTCCGCAGGCTCAAAGACCGTAATATTCTTAGACTGTAATATTCTTGTTGTTCCTTCTAGAATGTTGAAGGGCTTCGCATTTTCACCTCTCTTCTCCCAACGTACTGTAATCCTCTGGTTTATTAGATTTCTGAGGCCCTAGAGCCAAAAGTGAGAATAGAAATTTCACCAAAGAAACTTTAATTCGATGCCAATCGCATTTTCGTGGAATGCCATGTTTTAACCAATGGGCAGCTAGAACCTTTTAAAATGCCTTCAGATTTCTTAGCTTCTGACGATGTTCTTGAGTCATTCATCTCGCCAAAATAAGCTGCGCATATCGCTACTCCTCTCAGATTAAGTGCTCAAAATCCAAAGACTTTTGGTGTGTTCTGTGTGACTTTAAAATTGAACCTTGTCTGCAGATTTGCATTACAGAAGAAATAAGAAGTATCCTATACCGATTCAATACCTGCTATCTTCCCCGTCTGGTTCCAAAAAAGGCTTCTGAACATCCCGGTTCCCAAAAGCTGGCTGGCGATAAAATCTGTTTTATTGTACATTCTTATAGGTCCCTGTCATTTGTGTTGAGTATTTCAGCAGCTACCTTCAGTTTAATCATCACGCGTCCGGATTAATCATTAACGAATTCAATAATCGGAAGAGTACTTGGTATTGAGAGTTACCAATACTACGTTGTGGTTCATGGTCTCAGCGAATCGATTCATGGTACAAGACTTCATGCATTGTTACAATGCTTTTACGATTTTATGGTTGGTGTTTGTGCTTTGAATTCGGATTTCCTTAAATTTCTTGGTTATCTGATTGACGAAGATGTTCTCATGCCCAGCTCTGATCACTTAGCTTCCTTGTTATCTGTACCTACTACGCAGTTCCAACAGACAGGTCAAACGGCTGAAAACTCATTTCTGCTGCCGATGTTGTTGCTGGTAGTTAAAAGTTGTTGAAGGTCACTGTGGATTAACGGCAGAATCCTTCACAGTCCAATTCGGGCCACGCAAATCTCTGATGGTGAGATATTCCAAAGAAAGCAGGGTGAAAACGGCTGGCTCATGACAGAAGCAAAGCAACCGAGTCACATGCGCACTTGAACGCGCATCTACCGTAGCCGTAAACCAACAGACGCACTTAGTGTGTGCATGAGCAAAGTTTCTACTTGTGAACACGCAGTGACCACAAGGAGCTGACACTCGTTCGAAAGTGAATTCCATCCACTTTGAACTACTGATGGCATCGTCAACAGTAAAATTTAAATTCTGAATTCCCCCAGACACTTGAAATGGTGTCTTCTGATTCAGTGCACTGTGCATAGCCCCACAAACTTCGGTCATCTACATTCATTAGTTCGATCCTTGAAATGTTATCCACGATTTACTCCTAGTTCTTTCAGTTTATAGAATCTATTCTGCATGTTCTTATGGGGTGTTTCTCATAAAAACATAAACTGGTTTCGCTTTCTAGCGTGGAATATTTAAAAAGCGAAAAGTTTTTCCGTTTGTATATCGAGTTCACAGTTGTTTGCAAGTAGTTTATTAGATTAGCGTTCTCCATGGTTGGCTGACTACCCACGGACTTCACCTTTAACATGCAAATCTCAGGTCATCCAGTCAACCTACTCAAGTTTCGCCCTCATTAGAGCTCATCGGTGGCCCTTCATCTAACTCACGGTTTGGTCCCGGGCTCTTTAGCTGGACGGCGTGCATGTTCCCACCAGTTTCTTAACTTCCTTTCGGTCCTCAAAACATTCGATCCTTATTATGGGTACTTTACCTACAGGTACTGGTGCAGAGTTTGAACATGATGGCTGTTCACTTTTGTGCTTTGCACGCTGATACCGAACGTGACAGTAATCAAACACACCTTGAAGATTTAGCTGTTTATTGGCCAGCAAAGTGACTGTATAAGTGAATTATACTTTTTTCAGTTCACTGTAGTTCTCGATCATGCTGCATTCCCTTTCAGTTACCACCCGGCAAAATCACCATACAAATCAAGAACAACAATAGCGCAACTCTAGCATTTCGCGTTCTCAACATACGACGGTTACATTCCCTATCGATCTGCTAAGCGCATTCCATACATCGACTATCTAACCAGAAAGGCTCGGTCCTTCAACAGCTCTGATTCTGGCTGTTCACCTATCCAGTCTGTGCCAGTTAGTCGCCAAGTTTTAATTTGTGATTTGTGTCAATATTCTGAACCTATTTATCAGCTATAAAAAGTGGCTGGAACTGAAATAACAACCGGCGGTTTTCAGAGATCTGTTTGGGGGAAAAGCAGATCTCGGCCATGTTGGACTGAATTTCGTTTAAATGACTGTTTGATAGTTTCTTAGTCGACCACTGATTCTCTCTGACTTACATTCTGGTCATTTGGAAGTCCACATAAATGACGTCACTGACGTGCTTCACATGCTGCTAGTCATGGACTTACTGTGGCAGTTTGACTCTCCAAATCTGTGAAGACTGTGTGAGCAAAATATATTCCCAGTCTTTAGATAAACTCCGTGGCCTGTTTTGTGATGATTGGCGAAGAATTTGTGCCAGTTAGTGTGGCCCGTTTTTTTCAAAAAATGGCGTGATCTGGTTATCATTCATTCTTATTTCTAATGGCTAAAACTATATCTCACGAACGCTGTTTATGCCGAAGTCAGTATTGTGAATCTTCGAAAAGCTGCTAGTCATGACGGTAAGCCTCAGGCATCTACTGACAACGAAGCCTCTTTGCTATGGAGATCACCCCGTGGCTCAGATGAATATGTCGTCATTAGTACACTGCACCCAGATATTTACAACCCAAGGATTAATTGAGATCTTCGAGCACCATCGTGTGCTATCACTTTGGATGGAGTCTGAATAACTCTTTCCTTCTGTCTAGAAATGCAGTCCACAACAATAAGCTTGTAAGTCGAGGACAATTATCTAATTACACAAACTGATTTATTAAAAAAGAAGTGACCCCTATCGACGGAAGCTATACTGTAAGGGAAAATGCATGTCAGGAACATTCAAGCAAGAATCACCCTGTTAACTCGATATTTGGAATCAGAATGACTGTAGGTTATTGGATCAACGGAAGAAGATTTGCAGTTCGGAGAATAAAACAATACTGATCAAAAGAAGTTCAATATCTGGGGCTGAAGAGTTGGTAAGGATGCGTGACCCCCCGAATACGAGAAGAACGAAAGTCATGGGAATGGGAATTGACAAAGTGAGTTCAAAAGGGCAGAGACCGAAATAGTAGCGATAAACAGGAGATAACTAATGCAAATTCTCGGCCACCGGCAGGTGACTACAGGAAGGGGTCGATAATCCGCCGAACGCATTTTCGTCGAATCCGACCACGAAATGAAAGAGCGGCAGACAAAACTCCGTACCACACATGACTGGTGTATTCAAGTGTCAGGCAGATTTGAGTTTGTATAAATGAAGGAGATGGCCGGATGTAAAAATCGCCCGGCGCGAATCAAAAAAAACAACTTTGACTGCAGCACGAATAAAGTGTTAATAAAAAAGGGACTAACACGGAGAAGAAATGTACAAGCCCAGTTAGGAAAGTGAATTCGTGGAATGAGAAGCCAAATCAAAATTTAAATCGGGGGAACACGAGAGATGTTCAAATGAAACAGAAAGAAGAGAACTGTTGGAAGGATCGAAAGATACATGATTGTTACAATCCTAGGCATAAATACAAAAGAGATCGGAAACAAGTGAGACACTGAGAATGGTACGAACATGGCCGACGGTAGTTGTGGCTCGGTGACCAGTAGAGCAGAAAAGAGAGCATTTTGGGGTAGCATCACCGACAAAACAATGACGAGATGCATTATTTGGACTCGTAATGAGTAGACGAAATTCGGTCAGTTGTGGTAACGAGCGGATATGAATTACCATAAGTACGGACTTAGCTACGACCGAATCTACGCAAATAAAATCAGCTGGACAGGATCAAGTTCGAGTTCTATTCACAACTCATGGGTTTATACACAAAGTTGAAAATATTCACATTGATGGAATATATTCTGTCCAACTGCCTTCGCCAAATCCCTGGATTTCACGATCAATTGTCGACACGGTTCCCATTGGCTGACTGTTTACGCAGACTAGCTTGAAGCTGTGTCTTGCTACACCAC
>LUCM01004356.1:64882-81088 GCA_008360955.1 Fasciolopsis buskii | reverse complement strand
GTTTCTGGAAGCTTGATACTCGTCGACAAATTCTGTCAGCAGTTTCATTGAACCGTTCCAAATATACAATCTAAAGCGGAAGGTTTAAGTGGATTCGTTGGTGTCAAATTTTTGGAGTCTGATACAAGCGTAGCTACTTCATTATCGGAATATCCAACATCATTGCAAGTTAAAGGCCGTTTCAAAACGACATTACTGGTGTTACTGACATTGCCACGATCACTAGTGCTGCTAAAGTTAGTAACGTTGCTATTTCACAGTCGAAGCCGTAGCAGCCTGCAAGATGGACTTAATTCGTGGTCACATCTGGGGCAGCACTACTACAAATACAACTGAGCAGAGATCATTGCCTACGCACTGATGATGTCATCTCGACTGATGATGAAGCGCTTGCGATCTAAATGCCGAGCTCACTGCTCACGAGACTTCGAAAAAGGTACTAAAAATGGGCAAATTTTTGACGTCTTTGTTTATTGTCGTTCTTCTTAAATCTTATACAGTTATTGCAACTATTCCTTCTAGATACGTTCAACCAAACGTGCTTCTACTTGGCCCGTGGCCTTTGCCGGCGAATTGCCTTGGGAAGGCTGTGTTACGTCTCCGAAGAATCGCACCCGCATTGTACGTATGTGGACCGCGTACAAGCCTGACAGACCCTTTCCCGTAGATATGGCTGGATTCGCCGTAAATACTGATCTCATCTTGAAATATGCACATGCAAATTTTGACTACGACCGACCTCGTGGGATGCAGGAATCCCAGTTCCTAATGGATCTTGGTCTGAAGCACTGGAGTGAATTAGAACCAAAAGCTAGCGGATGTCAACAGGTATCTGAACGACTATTGTAAGATGTATGCAACTTATATCTTACTTATATTTGATTCTCATGCATAATCCCTTTAAACCTTTTCCTTCAGATTCTTGTTTGGCACACGCGGACAGCTGATCCGTTACTTGCTACATGGAGACGATTGGAATCCCAAGGAGTTCTTGCACCACCAATAGAGGACAATGTATAAAAGCCGGGTTTCATCACCACATTTCGTCGTACGTGAAATTCCGTTGAGTACTCTGATAGTTTTCTGCAAATGGCTAATCGCACGATCGACGGTGGTCCAGCTTTATTAATCGCGAAAATTCTGGTTTGGGCGAAACGAGGTTCCAAGGCAATCAGTGGTGCTTATCGTTGACCAATAGACCACTTTTTTCACTCCCAATAATGGATTACTGGTTCATTCTGATATTACAATGAACTTTTTGGGTGTTTCCTAACCGGCGCTCTCGTGTGGGCTCGGAAGAATGAACCACTTACTGTACTTCTCTCAGTTCAATCTTCCTCAGTTTATTTTATACCTTATGCTGTAATTTTGGATTTGTGTAATACGACCTTGCCCATTCAACCTATAATAAATCTCTAGTGATATCTAAAGCCGTTAGGGTCATTGCCTTTTCTCTATGTCAGAGCTTGCTTGGGTTTCTAGATAACTGGTGTGCGGTATGTTGCAGTAGAGTTGCAGTAGAGGCATAAGCTAAGAACTCCAACGGTGTCACCAGTACAGATAGGTTTATGTAAAATCTTAACGCCACGGTTATCCAACTGTCCGCTATCCTGAGAATCCCAAGATCAGAGCAAACACTGTGGGCAGATCAAAAATTCATGCATTCATAAGCAGATGCCATATAGTGACGGATAAGCAAATGTAGGGCAATGAAATGGCTGCGGCAGTCGCCAATATTCGCAGTCTTCACCGACTGGTTAGGAGTACTGTTCTACAGGAGCTAGGTGCAAGTGAAACGAGCAAGGAATTCGACGGCTCTCTGATTCACTCTCAAGAGTGTCGACTCCAGCTTCGAGGATAGCACTTTAGGGAGCGGTTTAGTTGGCCCACTAACTCCTGTGAGAATCACAGAGGAATTAATCTGGTGGGCATCGCATCCAAACTGTTTGCGGGAATTAGTCCCCACCAACGATCTAGTACTCGCGAAAGATGCACTCGTGAGAATCAAACCAGTTTCTGACCCGGTCGGAGTTGCATTGCCAAATATTCACTTTGCTACAAACCTTAGAACGCAGAGAGGTTCTATGGATCCACGGTCTCTGTCTTTCTTGATCTGAAAGCGGCGTCCAACTCGGCCGATCATACAATTTTATGGCGCTGCCTATCACTGGAGGGAGTCGGGGGAATTTATTTCACCTTCCCAATCTCTGTATTCGAGCAACCGAATCTGATTTCGTGCTTAGGGTTATGCTGCACTCGAGTTCACCATCAGAAGCGGAGTTCGTCACGGCTGCTATCTTTCACCTTTTCTTTTCAACTTTATCAGTGAGATAATAGCGGAAGTCTGTCTATCCTAATGCGAGAACAGTGACGTGCCCAGACCGTAAACGGACGATGTTTTGCTACTGAGTGGAAGCCCAAATAACTTGCAGGTTTTTCTAGGTCATCTGAATGATAATGCAGGTATGTTCGGGGTGTTTTGCACCTTTGAAGTGTAAAATGCTGTCAAGATCGAATTGGCTCAAAGCAGAATATTTTTCTTGCAGAAGAAGAAATGAATGAAGTGGATAAGTTTAATTCCTCTGAAGTATCTTCACGTCTGTACGCAGTTCGATTGACACCTACCAAACTGAGGCATCTGCGGCGTCAGTCTGATATATGTTGATCGACAAAAGTTCGGATATACGCGGCAGTGTTGAGATCAGTACCGCTACATGGCTCCGGAACTTGGATGTTGGGGACAGTGGATTTGCGAAGGCTTTCGGTGTTCGAACAAGCCGTCTTCCTAGGACTGGTAGAATATGATGGGAGGTTAGACGTAAGATCCTGGGTCCGACGGTCTAGCCTTTAGGGCGGGTCTTGAGTCAGAATAGGTTAAAGTGGTTGGGACGTGTTTTGCAAGTGCCCACAGAACAACTACCTTGTTGTGCGCTGTTCTCCGAGGTAGGCGTTGGTTGGAGGATGAGTCAAAGTGATTAGTCGATGACATGGGAAAAAGTATGAAAAGTTTAACCAGTAGACGGGCTCGTGTGGGTCTAGTTAAGTTACAGGGGGGGATCCATGAGAGCCACTAAACGATGGTTGGAGGCAGTAGGTGATTAGGTTGTGCTGTATTTAGTGGCATTCTTCTCGAAACCTTTCTCTTTGTGTTTCGTTGTCCGGTTTATTGTTTTGCACCCGATCTTTTATTGTTCACCGTTCTTTTTTCTGTTTGAATTTGCGTTGGTTTAACGATGCCATTCCGATTGTTTTTTCAGACAAGACGGAAATGGTTAGGAAGCTGGGCTTCTAATTTATCACCTTTGACCGTCTGAACCATATTGAACGACAAATTTATATTATCTATCTTTTCCTTTTAAGTCGGTTCATTCTTTTTCTATATTGGCAGACATTGCTTTTTTCCTGCCTTTATTTCGGCGTTCCGCCAAAATTTAGTAACTTTAGGTGCCGTTGACGTTCATAAAAATAATGAGGAATTGTCTTTTTACGGGTCGGTCCTTTACTGTATGCGGTTTCTGTCGGACTCTGCCGTTTGTTTCTTGGAAATTTAGCGTTCACATAATGAGGCATTTAGCCTTGCTCGGTTTCATTTTAATTGCATACTAGACTTAGTTTCCTTTTGCTTGGTATTTTGACTAAATTTCATTGTTTTAATCATGGTTTACCATTTTAGATGACTTGAGTAATTCATTTTTCTGATTAACAATCAGAAGCTGGACGTCGCAAAGGCACGAAAGTGTCGGATATCGTGTCGATAAATCATGGCCAAGTATCCAATTGATCCTAGCACTTTTGATACGGTTCTTCCCCCGAGAGCAGCGACATCATAATGGATGGAGTCATCTGGTGAATAATGTTGAGGTCAAGGAGTTATTGCTAGGTTCCAATTCTCAGAACACTTTACTTCAGCGTGTGAAGCGTAGTAGACTACGCCGGCTGGGTCACGTGTTGCGTATGGTGAACACTCGTCCGCCATATCGTGCTCTATTTTGAGTTTCTCTCATGGAGGGGAAGAAGCCATCTGGAGATTAGCAGATGACGTGGCAACGTGGAATGAGGAAATACACACTGAACTTAGTTAAAACAGATATCTCACATCTTCGCGGTTGGGGTCCAAGAGACCCGTCAACTAGCTGGTTGGAGATGCGGAAGTATACGGGAGAGAACCATGGATAGTAGCGATCGTGTTGTCATTTTCTATCGAATCAGAATGATTGAAAGAATGCTTTTCTGCAGTTATACTTTGTTCCGTATGTTGGCGGCTACCGTATTTTCCCCGGCTATTTCTGTCCGCTCCTTTCGCAATTTGTATAGTAACTTTCTACAACATTTTGTGGCTCTGCGGCTACACCGTTGGTCGGTGGGATTTTCTTTTTTGTTTTGTGTTAACCTTTGATAATGATGACAGTGTCGGGAAGATTTGAACCCTCGCTGTTTGTTTGTAGATGGTTGCTTTCTTTCGCCCTCCCCGTTGCTGCAACTTTTCGAAGGGAGCCTTACGCGGTTCTATGCCACTCCATGTTTTAGGGTTACAGTTTACTGTTCTTTGCCCCCCTTCAATGGACCCTGTTGGCTATAGGGTGTATCTCCTTCCCTGCACTTTTGTAGAGGATTTCATAAAAGTGTTCTTTTGACCGCTTGGTCACCGACTGTTGAAGGACTTTGGAACAAATTTTGGCAGATAGTCAGCGTTTGTTACGATAGCATTGTTTCTTGTTGGTTCATATCTCTTGCTGGCTTGGGTACGCAGTCACACTTTATACTTTCTAAAAGGACACTGATATTAGCTTGTTTTTCTTCTACCACATCCACTCTCTGTTCACCAAAGCCGTTGCAGGCTGATTGCGCGCATCGGAACAGAGATAGTGATTATTCCGTGACGAGTGAGAAAACAGTGCCTGTTGAATAAACCAACTAACAAAAAATAGAGGCACGAGCTGGAACGAAATGAACAGGATTTTGGGGTATGCAAGCGAAGGTAAGAACAAATTATAGGACAGAAATATGGTAAAAATATATAACATTCACAGCCACATAAAAAACCAAGAGTGGTTTAAAATATATTCCTTGTTTTCTGTGGGTGAATGTTAAGTGCAATTAATGAAAAATTGCATCGTTGCACCCCGAGGTTCGCGAGACAATAGAGAGTTTTTAGCGTTTGTTGCACAATATTTTCGTTGTCGAATTAGGGATTGGTGGTTCTCATGCTTCTGTTCCACGGGAGCCAGATGCTATCTTATTTCGATTGTCGTACGTCCCTTCGATACAACACAGTGTCAGGCGTCAGCATCCCTTTAGTTGAACCGCTATCGTCAGGTTTTTGAAGATGAACATACATTCTTGAGAAGTCGCACTGATACCAACGCCCAGTCATGCTCTGACTACGTGCAGCACTCCGGTAAGTACCAAATTCCATTGCTCCACTGGTAGATCTCTTGAAGGGAAGCAAAGAGATATTGTTCCGTTGGGCCGTTAATTTGCCTACCACTTTGGGGATTTCAGCTCGTATTCATTCTAGTGGCTGCCCCTCGATCGTGAAGGAAAGACTAATTCCTGGGGTATGTATGCTGCTTCTTGATCAGGACACCGGTGGTGCAACAGGCCAAGCACAGCAAACAACTCCTTCAAGCGAGAGACTGTGGTGGAAGCCGTCATATCAAGAGAGGGAAAAGCAAATGGAACGCGAGAATATTTTGCAACAATTATCAGAATGTATTGATTGTGCGTCGAAGGGATCAACACCCGAACTTCCAACCCTTAGCGAATGAACTTACATAATTTGAGTTCCAGGTGGGCACAGACCGGACATTGTTGAGTTATTGCTGTGGCACTGCCAAGAGGAAGGAATGGCTAGAAAGGAATTGTCATGAAGTCACTTCAGTTCACCAACAGAATGGATGTTTTGCACCGAATGCTCCTGGTTTAGTGTCAGCTATGGGTTTCTCTGAGCTAGGGTGGTAAATCATGTCACAGGAGAATTATGACAACGTATTGTGCCATCGCTGTATCCTCTTGTTCTTCATTTTGTTGCTGATTCTCATCTTGTGCTTAAAATCAACGGAGCTTTGGTCTTTAATCAGCTTTAAATGCGTCTCCAAGGCATAATGTGGCCAGTTTCTAACGGATTCGACAACAATATAGATTTTCTTTTCCGAGTCTAAACAGTTTTGATCCGTGGATGATAGAATACGCGAAAAGAAACCCATCTCATGCCCCCTTAGATTGAGAGTGACAAGTGGCTGTGTTGGAGGCGTTTGTTTCGACCACGAATGGTGTTTTTTATCTACTGTACTTGGTGATGCTTCGGTTAACTTGCATTTCAAGGAGTCAGGTGAAAAGTACTTCTTGGGAAAGGTGAAATGTTCTGTTTGCAATCAATGGGCGAATTTTTCCATAAAGACGGGAAAACCTGTGAAAGGAATACGAAGACGTTCCCACAACTCGCAGTTATGCTTTTGAGTTCTTTGGGGGAGACGGTTTGCAAAAGGCATCCAAACATCCCGGATCCAGGTTCGCCGTTCTTTCGCGTAACTACTAGTCCGACAAACAATTGTGATGTAAAATGAGGTCGTATTTCTCCGCTTCTGAGATGGAGCGTTTCAAATTGACGTCATTATTTGTGGTATCATTCTCACAAATACTGATGCTGTCCGTGCGAACAAACGTTTACATCGAACAATTTCATCCATCGTGCACCAGAAATACAGCGTCGTTGGTTGTTCCAAGCCGGTATTCGGCGAAAGTGGTTGCGGCTGATATCTGCTTTGAAAGCCGTGTGCTATAGTTCGTCTTCTTTTATGGCTCTGTAAATCCAAGGTACGGTAAATGCCGAATTGTACGATCTTTCCCACCAAGTAATCTGTTTGGTGTTACGTGTAAGCGTCCCGAGACGTGAATCGATTAATTGTCTGACTAGTCATCTACCATTCGTCGTTTCTGGCATTTATGGGTGGTAACTATGACCTGGGATCGCCACGGTGATTTATATGGCTCCGTTATTCCATCGATCACGAATTTAATGACCTGATCGTTGAAGCTGCCTTCGAAATTTATTACAAGATGACAAGATGAATCCAGATGCACAAAGAGTAACGGGGTTGAAAGGCTAGCGGAAGAAACCACAAAGCAAGAATGGTGGTTGATGTCCTTCGAGGGTAGTTTCTGCCAGCGCGTCTTTGCAAGTCGTGTTTCCATAGCATATCAACGGGAGTCCGGGGGAATGACCAGTCTGCCATTTCTCGTACCGGGTACTTTTGTGCACAAAACAATAGCCTTTGGTGCTGGTGGAAGCGAGAACAATCTTATTACTGAATTTCAGCATCCACCATTTGTTCCTGAGCACTTTCGTCTGGGATATGTAACTTCCTAAACTCCTTGTGTCTACTAGGACTTCGGGTTACTGTTAGATTGGTAATAGTAAGACCCAGTGGAGCTGTGGCTTTGATGACCAAGGAACCAATGATGGTGAGGTATTCGTTGTATGCTTTGTGTTCATCTGAGTCCAGCGTACTTTCCGAAGCTATCCCGGTATATCACGTAACTTGGGAGGTGGGTCTTTCGTTGGATGAAGATGGTGGTCATGACAAAAAGAGGAACGGCTTGGTCGAGATGAAGCCATTGTCTATTGGATAATGGATTAATGGAGCTCAAACCGTTAAGTGCAGCAGTAGTGTAGGCTGACAGTGTGGTTTGAGCGAACATCTGGGATTACTGTTGATCAGGACCTCTAGCCTCCGCCTGGTCGTGTGGGGGTACTCAGGTACCGCTGTCAAATAGCGTTTGATAATAATCTACTTATAAACGCATCACAGCTGGCTTCTTCTTTATTTTGTTTTGTACTAACAACCTTGGATTTGCGATCTCCAGCGAGATTTTGTAAGACCTGATCAAAACTCTCGAGAGTATTCTGCTTGAATAAAGCTAGGTGGTGTGCAAAATCCTCGTTTTTGGTTTGCATATACAGTGGTTTAGGAGTGATGATGGTGGAATCATAGTCCGTGCACCGAAAAACGAATGCACAAAGATTCAAAAACAAAAAAATGCCAAAATATTTTGAAATTTCCTGGTTTCTATCCTTCGCCTAATGTCAGGAAATTTTGAAGACATATCATCAATGCCCTCAAGGAGCATCTTTGTTTGAGGAATTTGAGTCAGTGTCTGGGCAATCTGGGCGTAAACGTCGATCCACAGTATTGGTTCGCTAAATTGTACAGCGCCTGTTGGATGGCCTTTAACCAAAATTGGAGGCATGACTCAAAACGAGGTAAACATCATGCTAGGGTATAGAACCGAACATAAGAGCTACTTTTTAAAAGGAAAGCCTACAGAAATCAGTTGCGCAATGCTACGTGAACAGCGTCGCCGAAATATTCGCGCGAAACGCTGATAATCCTTAGCTGTCTTGTCAAGTCAAAAAGTTCAGGAATAACTGGACGTGCGCGTCGTCATTAGAGTACGGTCAGACGTTTATGTGAGGTTAACCATATAAGTGATGCGCACCTTTTTCGAATGCCTTACGCAAAACACTCGATAATACTGTGAACCGAAATTTAGGGCTATCGCACTTCATTTTTCCAATATTTCGAGGTTGAAAGCGCTTTGGCTCATGTTTTACCATGCTGGAAATTATGTGGATTGCCTAAACCCAAAAATGTAAATCTAGGTCCTTGCGAATTTCACACTTATATGCAAACCTAATTTGTGCGTCCTATCACCTTCAAGGACGTGGGGACTGTGGATCAAGTTGGGGTCGTGCGTGTCTGTGTGGCAGCTGCAAACTAGCATCTGGTCTTTCAGTTCAATTGATAGCTTTTCAGTGGTTTTCCAGTAGTTTGTTGATCCGATACAGTCAGTTCCAACGTAGTGTAAATCCGGTTAAGTTACCAGGAGCCATTCTACTAACCAAAACTGCTCAGCGTAGGCCTCGCAATCGCCTTGCCATTGTTAATTTCCCTTTTTTAGGAACAAGACTATCATCGTTTCGGATGTTATCATTGTTGTCTCCATAGTTTGATTTTCTTTAGTCTGGAGAGCATCGATCATTTTGAATCTCACCTCCGGCTGTGTTGGTATCTGACGTAGTTTGTTTATTAGTCTGATGACAAATGAACGTTGTGGCCTTTACGTCAGCCCTCCTGTTCGACTTGGAACACAGCCTTTGCTTGTAAAATTTGCGAAGATTGTTCGTTTATTTATTGGCTCTTTCGGTGGGTCCCTCAGATACGGGGTAAGCATCTTATCCACTGTGCTGTTGGATGAGGAGTGTTGGACAACCAGATGTTAGCCACGGAGACATTTAAGGGACCCAATCAGTTTATGGTTTTGGGACTAAGCACGGTTAAGTAGATTAGGCGCAAGATATCTCACAAGTCAGTTCGAATCTCATATCCGGTAGTAGACGGTAATTCATTGTTTTGCGGCTAATCCAACGTTTTTATCTTTCTTGACTTTGTATGATTGTATGTCGCAGCAAGTTTCAAAATCATGCTTTATGTCCTTCACATGTGCTACGGGCACTGAGACTATGAACATGTTGCTTCCACTGCGGTCATGCTCGAAGAATGTACTAGAAAACCGAATTTCATATTTAACCTCTCAGTAAGTCATTCACCAATTTTTAATTACACAGTGAGTTAAAGTATGTAGTGCAAATCACGCAATCAAGGGAAACTCTTGAAAAAGGTTTTTGAGAGCAGTACCAGATTAATCTATAATTCGACAACAGTTAGGAAGAACTCGAACTTGGCCGAATAGGATTTGTTATGCCTCCAGGTTATTGGACGGATAACTCTCATGAAAACTGGGTCCATACAACCACTCGCTTATGTGCATGCGGAACATTTCATCATGCAAATGATTTCGCCACTTCTCTTCTTGTGTTTATGACCATTTTGATTTAGATATGAGAATATTGCAAATTGACAGTCAAACCAGGTTGGAGCACTATGGAGCTAGCAATGGGAAAATGTGAAACGAATGACCCGGCGAATTCAGTCAGAAAATGGTCATGTGGAGTGTGAAGCGAAACTCGATGCGTAAGTTGAGTAAGCAAGAAAGGAACGAGTGGATGCATGTAGTATCATGCTGTCTATTGAGTAACTGGATTGACAAAACCAAGTCCGGATCAGTTGAAATGAGCTAACACCACACACGAACTGCTTGGTTTATACAAGTCCTATAGAATTACTCCGTGCAGTATGATCAATCGTTGGACGGCCGTCTTACCCAGACAGTCATTTCTTATCAGCATTGATGTTGTTTCGGACAATAAATTATGTGATTTCAAATATCTATTCGATGTTGTGCCGCTGGTTGAAGACCTACATATGTTGCAAATATTCCTCAGCTAACTTAACAACATAGCCGGTATATTTTGGATACCGTTTCTACCTTCAAAGTTCAAAATGCTGTTGCACGACAGACTTAACTCGAAGTCACACCTGGTTTTCGCAGTGTAAGGTAGGCAATTTAAATCACCTGGGTATCGCCAGGTGGCTTTACACCCGGCGAAGCTTCTTCACTTAGGAGACGGATGGTTCGCGGCTTATCAAATTCAGGCATCTATGGCGACAGCCTGGTATCCGTTTATCAATCAATGGTCGGGTGTATGCGGCAGCATTGTATTGGTAGAGTATAGTGAGAGAATTCTCAAATGTTAGACGTAAGATATTGGGTCCGACGAACTTGCCTTTAGGGCGGGTCTTGAGTCAAAATAGGTTAAAATGGTTGGGACATGTTTTGCATGTGACCAAAGAACAACTATCTCGTTGTACGCTGTTCTCCGAGGTAGGCGTTGGTTGGAAGATGAGTCGAAGTGGTTAGTCGATGACATGGGAAGAAGTGTGAAAACTTTAACCAACGGGGTGTCTCTTTTAGTTGCGGTTAAACTGTCGAATTGGGGTCCACAGAATCCTCTCTGGATAAGTGAAGGCATTGGATGACCTGGCTCGGTACCGTATTCCTTGGCATTTTTGTATTCCGAATCTTTCTTCTGTATGGTTCTTCAGCTGCTGATCTGTCACTGTTTGACCTCTTTTCCCTTTTTAGTAGTGACTTCCGTGAGGTGGAAAATATGACCTGAACAGATCTGTTGGAGACTAATGAATGTAAAATAAATTAAACAGAAAATGGTCGAGAGCAGTGCAAGCCTATAGTTTGTGTGATTTAATTAACAGACGCGCTTTATTTCTCCGCAGCTCCCCGTCGTTTCATTATTTTCCGTCAGTTATTGGTTTGTTGAAAATCATTCTGTGTTCTGGGATCCGCAAGTGTTGATCGTATTTTTTGGCGGTAATGTGCGCTTACGTTTACACTGGACTCGGATCGTTTGACTCTAATCAAAAGTCAGCTTTTTCGGCATTATTACCTACGTTCTTCTGAAACTATTGATACTCATCGCCCAAATATAACGATATTGTACACACGAACTGTCGTTTTTGTCCCCGAACAGCCTCATATTCCACCATTCGTTCTCTTCCTTCTTTTATATTTATCAGATCTAGAATTTAGTGTGTTATGGAATTTCTGGGGGATATTATCACATCGTCGCTGAAGGATAATCCATATTTCAGTGCTGGGGCTGGCCTGTTCGGTGTCGGCATCGGAATGGCGGCCTTGCGTCGAATTGGACAGATAACCAATTTGGTGATTCGTCGGAACTTCACGCTGACATTGGAAGTGCCTAGTCATGACAAAGCCTACCCGTGGGTGTTGCATTGGATTACTTCTCGTGCCGCCGGACGAACATCCGGTGTTAGTAGTGGCGGACCTAGCCAGCACTTGAGTGTGGAAACCAATGTGGTTCGATCCGAAAGTGGTCGAATTCGTGCCGCATTCGATTTTGTTCCAAGCACTGGAGTACACTACATGTTCCATCAGGGACGAATAATTCGCATCGAACGGGTCCGAGCGCAACAAACGATGCAAGGTGCAAATGTGGCCCCTTTCGAAAGCGTCACGTTGACCACTTTTGGTAGAAGCAAGCAGTTGTTCGTTGAGCTATTAGAACAAGCTAGAGAAACAGCCGTGGCTCGTGAGAAAGGATGGACGGTTGTTTACAAGGTGAGTGTATTTCTATTAGTGCATACAAATCCACACAAATAGCCTTTTATCGTACAACATTGACTAATTGTGCTGTAAGGAATACTTACCATACAGCTTCAAAGGATCACTCTGATTTTAGTTTTAATTTGCAATGGTATCCCTAGAGCTAGTAATCTTGGTGAATTGTATAATGTCCTAACATCACATTTGATATCGAGCCGGATGCCTGTGGTTTGGTGTCTGACGGAAGAATAACGGATGATACGTTTTGAACTTGTGGCTGCGGGTGGTAGCTGAATCAAGACACATTAACTTTACTGATTGAAACGATGTAAACCAACTGACTTTACTACGGCAATGCTTCTGAGCATAATTTACTTATTACTATGGCTCTTCCACATAGCGTAGAGGTTCCCATTTTCAGAACAAATTGTGCTCGAGTTTTGAAAGTTCATCATGGCAAGAACTGGCCGATTAGCATTTTTCAAGGTTATTTGGGGATGAGACACATGAGTGAATTGGTTTCATTCCTTCTTTTAACGCGTTATCCATGTAGTCATGATCTGGCAGTTTTCTCAAGCATTCAACTAGTTCATTTTCGGCTTCATGATTCCCTTTATTCCCTACTGACATACTGGGAATTTCTTTCGATCTTGAAGTTTGGCTTATTCATAAGGATGATCCCGTGACTATCCTCTCAGTTCTTGGAATTCAACTGGGAAGGAGCCTTTCTGGTGAACTGCCTAAAGTGGAGTAAATATCTCCCAGAGTGACCGAATTACGAACGAGACAGTGTTTCACGAGCATGCGACTTCTTTTTCTACATTGCAGTTTGGAAAGATCTTTGAGCAATTGTGAGTGGTGGTTTCGACGTTAAATTCTCAGACTTATGGACTCCCGTATAAAAGATGTCGGGTTTGGCCAGTATCAGGAGTATTATGTTGCCTCGTGGGTTACTTTTAACAGTTAAACGTACTCTTTAGGAACAACCCCATGGAAACCTATGATCATAACCAGTTGGTGTTAACGTCAACAAGCACCACCGGCATTTAATTGCACATCTTTTGTTACGTTGCACATTTTCGCGATTTTGGCGGTCTGCTTTTAACCCGTTGGATATATTCTACCAAAAACTATGTCCGATCCCGCCTGATTATGCTCAGATGAGGCTTAAATAATCATTTAGCGAGTTTCTGAAAATTCTTGATTCACCCAAACGTTTTTTCTTCATCCTGTCTGAATCCCATTCAGGCCGTTGGCCCAGAATGGCGCCAGTTCGGCTATCCGCGATCCCGGCGCCCACTGGACTCTGTAGTGCTTAAAGATGGGGTTGCCGAGACCATTGTGGCCGACGTGCGCGAATTCATCGGTAAGAGACATTTTCTGTTCTCTGTTATATAACAAGGCAGGCTATAAGGTTGGATTTTATGGAAACCGGAGGTTGGTTTTCTTGGGCAGCTGTCGGCATTATTTGAGATTATCGACGTTCTGTGGTGACTCACATGGTTTACGATGACCCAGCATTATTCCCGGGTTGAATGTGTTGTTTTTGGTACGCATAGTAAAAAAATATACTTCAAGATAAATCGATATTCTAGGGCTATACTTTATGATTTTTTTATTTCGACATTCCATCGAGTTATTTAACCAGTCATTTGCGACACGTCAGGATCAAAGGTACAATTTGTTGAACTGAATGGATCTGACAGCCAGTTGTCTGTCCAGTTCGAGTCATTCGTTTACAGTCATATGCATCGGTGTTTTTGTCAAGGTCTAGTGAACGCGTTCGATATTTCCATGGCGGGCAGTGATCGAGCGGTCAATGTCGTGAGATCATTGGTAGTTTACCGGTTAATTTTCGGAAATGAGTACTTCCATTTGGTGACGCAGTTTACTGTGAATCGAACATCATCATCATCATCATCCTTTACCGTTAAACAGCAAGGCTAATCCCATTGACCTCTCCCGTTTACCAAGTTACATTTTTCTATAAAAAGAGGGAATATCTAAACGGTAAAGGGAGTGGTCCTCCAAAAGCGGGAAAAGATAAGACGCTGCTGCAGCCAATACACGGAACACAGTCTAACTGTACGAACGCATTCTTTCACTCATTCTGATTCGATAGCAAATAACAACACAATCGCCACTGTTCACGTTTCACTGGTATATCCTTCAGTGTCTACAGCCAGCTAGTTGACGAGTCCTTCGGACCCCAACCGCGAAGATGTGAGATATCTGTTTTACCTAAGATCGTCGTGTATTTTCTCATTCCACGTTGCTATGCCATCTGTTGATCTCGAGATGGCTTCTTCCACTCCGTGGGAGAAACGCAAACTAAGGCACGGTACGATAGATGAACATTCTCCACACGCAACACGTGACCCAATCAGCGTAGTCTACTAAGATTCATAGGTTGAGATAGGGTACCCTCAGAACCTGCAACTAATAGCAGATTCCTCACCCCTACATTAATCACCCGATGATCCCATCCAATCCTAGAGACACTCCGTAAACATCGGTGATCCAAAACCTCCAACTGAGGCACATCTCGGACACACCTACATCCAAAATGATGATGATGATGATGATTGATGATGATGATGATGATGATTGATGATGATGATGATGATGATTGATGATGATGATGATGATGATGATGGATGATGGATGATTGATTGATAAAGAGAGAGATCAGTCTTTGACTGTTTCCTGAAGCGCCCACTACTTCCATCTCTTCGGCCACCTTAACCCGCCAATCTTCATGGTCATTCTTAAAACTTATCGTCAACTGACGCTGCAACTGCCGATGCATCTTATTCACCACCTTGCAGTTAGGGAGCTGGCGTTTTTGCTCCGTTAGGCCCAGCGAACCTTGCGGGATCCAGTGTTTTTGATGAACGCTGGACCTAGGGCCACAAACGAAATCTGCTGTCAAAATGTATTGCCTGTTTGATTTGATCCCACTGCTCGTCGGAAAGTTTCTGCTCATAGTTGTTGCGAAGAGCCGAATCAGACAGACGTTCGACGGCCAATCGGGTATGCCAAGATGACAAATAAATGGCGCTCCAACACTAACTATCTCTTCCGGACGGAAGCCGACTGGATTCCCTGCCAGTCTCAAACGGCGCACCAACCGCGACTGTTTGACTGGGACCCCATCTAAAAGGGCTGCTTGGACCTTCTCGATTAGGACTATTCTTACCCCACGCTGACCCACAGCTTGAGCAGCTTCGTCACCTGAAGTGAGCAAGAAATATGCTGACGAGACATTTAGCACAGTTAGTTGAAGTACTCTACTCGAATCCTGAATTCGTGTTTCATTCACGCAACAGTGAGTCCACTGCCACAGTTAAACACGCTTGTTGGCCAGCCCGCATCAATAAGTGGCGCAACATTGGAGGAACCGAGATTTCAGAGGCCGACGAAGCTTGAGAAAAATGTGAGCTGGACACTGATGACAAACACCTACACGTGATGAGCCGTATGAGGAGTACAAGAGGACGTGTTAAATCAGAAAGATGGGGAGACACTATGGTAGGCAGAGAGGGTGCAAGGAGAAATGTGAGTAGGAGAACAGAAGAAGAACAAGTTGATCCTAACAAAGAGAAGGAACTCTTAGGCAGTCAGGCATACTTAATCACTACCCACCAGTCCACCCAGGCGTGCGGTGCAAAATGGGGTGGCAAGCGCGGTCCTGAATTATTCCATTGCGCAACCATGCCCGATGCAGTCAGTGTAGTTATCTGTAGGCGTGAGTTAACTCAGGGGGACGTTGAATAGGACGGGCTTGCTGCTGAGGATTCAGGCCGCTAAAGCCCGCAGAAGAACCATGAGACTTTGGTTTCTGTACAACGAACCAATGCGAACTACGCCAGGCAGCGGTATACGCCGTGCGTGGAAGTCGCATACTACTTGATCAATAATTTTTCCAACGTTTTTCGACCAGCATGCTGCCTTAACCCTCAGATCAAACCTCGGCCAACGGATAAAACGTCAGGATTACTTCGTCAAGGCCGTCTCTCCACGGCATTGAACCTGACCAAGGCATAGGATTCTGGATATTGAGATAAGCTACTCGTTTGTATAGGAGGCTCGTTTGGGTCCACATGCGAGGCAGATGCAAGTTCCCCGTCACAGCCAGAACGCCGTCAAGATCGCAGCCTC
>LUCM01004353.1:20557-110964 GCA_008360955.1 Fasciolopsis buskii | reverse complement strand
TATGGATAGACGAGTGTTCCGCCATATGCCACGCGTGATCCCAACCAGCCGCAGGCTCTACTAACTTTCATCACGCACTAAAACAAGCTATTCTCAGAGGATGCACCCAATACCAGAATTGCTGACCTCACCAGGCCAGTTCCATCCAACCCTAGCCCCTACTACGTAGACCATCAGTGGTCGAAAACCTACACCGAACGAACACGGCCCACACGCATACTCCATGGTCTCGAAACCGATACAACAGAACATGAACGCAACTCAACTAGATATACACGAACCTCTTCAAACTTTAGTGAAATATCTAGACCGACGCCACAAGCTGATTCTAGTCCAGCGTAAGCTGCCCGAGCCTCGGACCTATACCCCATCACTTACCTCCACTCCCGAGCTACCATCCTGACATACGCAGCCCACCAAGGCTAGGTGAACACGGTCGAACAGCTCGTTAGTTCTCTCCGTCAGTATCAAGCCTCTCGGCCCGCTGCTCGTCCACGCTCCTGTACACTAGCAGTTCTGCATTTCTGAACGCGTGCACACAAGCCAATGCCGAAACCCGAGCAATCGATCCGAGAGTCTATCTAGTGCCCGCCTCTGTGCACTGTCCGCAGCCCCTCGAACGGCCCACACGACGTCGTTGCGTAATCTAGGCATCAGCTTCCCTCCCACTCCCCAGTTCGACTCCTACCAATCCCGACGACCTCATAAAAGCATCCTTCACACTCGTCTATGACGAAAGTTGAACACGGCAATGGAGAGCATGGGCCACCGCTTGCTTGCACAACCGCCGCTGTCGTCTCCGAATGAACTGAATCAGTTCCACCTGTATACCCCCTCACGCGACATCTACGGGCATGCAAGTACAATGCGCCAAAAACTCACGACCTTCTTTGCGACTACCCTTCCGCGGGTTTGGGGGTTTTACAGCAGCACTCGAATAGTCGCTCGTCGTTCGACGGCGGTCCAAAGCACCTTCAGTCTCAGAAGACTATGCGCCGTCACCGACCGCGCGGTTGCTGTGTGGTGCCGTTTCCGAGTATCTGTCGCGAGAGTGAATACTTGGTCGACTGCAAACCTCGACCATGGCCCGACGCAAACTCCGGCACTGCCTGTTGCGGATATCACTCTCCGCAAATCGTGCAAACCGGCGCAGCATATCGGAAGCTACCCCTCAGTAACTATCGGAATTAAAGTAATCCCCACCGCACGATTCGCTACAGTCACCTCTTCGAATGATAAGTTCACAACAGTGACTCACCCGCAGGGTAGCGGGACTCGCCATCGTATCAAATATCATAAATCCAAGCCGCGGCTAATTGATTTCACCAGAGCTTCCCACCCAATTTGAAACAGAACTCGGGGAAGGCTCCGTCGGGAAACCGGCAAGCTTTTCCCCCTTTGATCCCGGAAATTCCGACTCCACATTCAGACTTCCGTTGGCGAATAAGTGACCACCCTCCCAAGGATCCCACACTGCAGACGTTTGGACTAAATGACGCTTTACGCGTGTCGGCCACTAAACTAATCCTTCCGAAAATGCTCAGCTCAACGCTACAGAGTCTTTCCCTGTCTACCATGGATGGACCTCCTCCAGTTCTACTCGCACCGACTTCACTAACCGACGTTCAGCCGCCCACCTACTGGTCGCGTATAAGCTTAAACAGTTCTTTGATTCAATCTTTTCCGCTACCTAACCATCAGTTCTTTCCGCGGTCATCCTAACGCGACTTCCATCGTAACAATCGACGCTGCCAACTGCTCGCCGCATCTTGATTCTCTCCTCCTTGCGCGTTAGGTAGCCATAGACGTCTTTCGCTCCATTCGATCTTAGGCGATGCTGCGAGATCCCGTGTTCTTTCTATGAACGCTAGATCTGGGCACCACAGCGAAATCTGCTGCAAAATGCATAGCCTGCTTACTTTGATCCCACTGCTCGTTCTAACCACTTGCTGCTCGCTCCGAAGTTCTCTTACGTTCTCGATAGTTTCTGTTCGTCAGCTTTGAGAACAGCGAACTCAGACAACGACGTCGACAGCCAATGGGGTTTGTGGCCCTGCGTCGACTGGCCATTCAGCGCTGCAGCAAAATTCATTAAACTACAACAGCATGGTCGCCGATCGACGTATATGGATCAGGTATGAATCTACCGTTCTGGAAGAATGCGCCCAACGGTAGCTAACATCTGCGACTACCATACCGTACTCTATTTTGTGTTCCTCCCAGGGAATGGAAGAAGCCATGTAGATGCCAACAGATGACGTGGCAAGGTGGAATAAGAAAATGTACAACGAAGTTAGGTAAAGTAGGTGTCTCACGCCTTCGTGGTTGGGGTCCGAAGGACTCGTCAACTAGCTGGCTGGAGACACTTAAGGATGTGGCAGTGAACCGTGAACAGTGGTGATCGTGTTGTCATTTTCTAACGAATCAGAATGATTGAAAACACGCATTTGTACAGTTAGACTGTGTTTCTTGTGTTGGCTGCAGCAGTGACTTATCTTTTCCCGCCTGTTTAGGTCCACTCCCTGTTCCCTTTGGATATTCACTCTTTTTATAGAAACGTGTAACTCTGGGGAAAGGCAGCGGTCATTGAGGATTTCCTTGTTGCTTGACGCTGAACGATGAGAATGATGATGATGTTTTTGATGACTATCTTTGCCATCTTTTCATCTCGCCTGTTTGTATTTTTCGTGGGATGACGCTGGTTCTAATATTTCTATAGGATTCTTTCGGGTGTTTTGTTGTTTTCGGCAGCCATCTCTTCGCCGGTGTAAACATGGCGACCGACTTAATACTGTAAATTGCGAAATATCTTACGAAGACCGACTTCTGATGAATCAAGTTCCCCGCAGCTGCTTGTATGTCCATCTTTCATACGAAATATTACGATGACTCTTGATTTTTATTGTTCCTTTTACTGTGCACTAGGTCATATCTGCGGTGATCAATTGCTTGCTTTCCGTGTAATTTTGGCTTATATCGAGCCGATGATTTTGGACGAATAATTTGGCTCTGAACATATTAGTGGTCATAATGACCATACGCCAGCGTTGCAGGAAAGTATTATTTTGCCGTTGATGTATTCGGAGGTATTCTCCGTCTCCGGCATCGATCATCCGCGTGGTGTTCTGTTTACCGGACCGCCGGGTAAGAGTAGGCCTTCAGCAACTTGTTCACAAAACCGTTATGTATATTATATATAGAAAAAATCTTCAGTAACTTTTGCTCCCTTTTTCGGTTTACCCTTTACTGTCGCCTAAAATACCAGATTGACTGCAGTGCACTTTTTGTTTTTTAATTTATGCCTAATGTCGACTCCCGTGATGATCCAGTGACAGTTCCTCACCGTAGCTGACTAATTCGGTAATACTCAATACGCATGGAATGCGATGGCGAATACCCTTGAAATGTTGACGATTCTACGAATGGATGCTTTGAAATTGTGCGCGCAAAAAACAAAACGGAAAAACTCCAAACGTGTTATGAAAATAATTTGACAATAAAAGATTGTTAAATTTGATTCAGCATGCCTGCCTTTCAGTTTTATTGGTGAGACATTCTGCTAGGAGGGGAAAGTAAAATGAAATGTGTTTGTTTTCGGATCCGTTTTATTTAAGATGATGCGAATTATGTATGATATAGCAATACATTGACGTTTAAGGTTGCCGAATGATAACCCACTCTGTGGGCGGTCTAACGTTTGCCATGTTTTCTTGTGTCCTTAACCACAATCCCGATCGTCGATGAACCAGCGCTTAATAACTATCTCGAGATTTACTGCCGATTCATCTGGAAAGGCTTATATGCGCCTGACTGCGCCCTTTTGGTGGATAATGTAGGACACCATTTAGCCTACCTGTCACCGTTGATATAGATCTGTGGCTAGCTATAGGCATTTTCCCAGACAAACACTTCGAGTTGTATCTCACCTTGAAGTTCCCCCCAATCGGGATGAAGGCATCCATCGGACAGTGGTGCCCACGTCGCTGCAGCAGCGGAGCTTGCGGCATTAACCTATATATATCATTTGTATGAAAATGGTGAAACTCACTGTCGCGTAACTGTTTGCGTTTTTGATGTCGCTTTCAGACACATCAATTCTCGATCGGTGTTTCTGTGCGTAGATTGGCAGTGTACTGTCTGGCTTCTAGAACAATGGTACATGTCATGTCTCATTCTCATAGACTCTACAGTAACCCGAACATCGTTGATAGCAGATAGCATGCGTTCAATATAATCTACTTATAAATCTTTCTTCAGGAATAACCCACCTTTCCATATGCTTAAATAAACCTGAAAAGGAGCTCTCTCTGCAAACTAAAAGGTAGCCGCAAAAATGATAAACTTCCCCTAATTGGAGCTTGTCTAAATGAAGCCACCGTAGTCTCCGGCAAATGAAAGTGGCTTGATAACCCGTGCCAGCAACGACCATAACTGCCTATCGGACGATCGAAAAGGTAATGAAAAGTGTGCCACATTTCCATTCTCCGTGAATTCCGGACGTTTTTCGTATGCAGTGGCCAAATTTGCCGGATTTCACCAGAATAACACTAGCCGAGGTCCCGATCCGGCATGCTGCTTGTGTAGGAATTTCCGGTATGGCTCGTTTGCATGATGCATTTGCCGACATTCTCCAGGAACACTCAAAGTCGAGCTATATTTCCATCGCTCCGATTATCCAACTGCGGGAGACAAATCATGTGATCGTATAGTTTTGCCTGTCCGTAAAAAGCAAACTGCACAGCATTCAAACGCTACTTCCTTGTGCGACATCACTCCCATTTATTCATATCAGACATTCTGTACCAAACAGCAAAGGTGGTCTGTAATAGGAAATGTGGGGCTTTAAATTTTCAAATCGTTTTAACAGCAAAACACCTACGAACTGTTCCACACGGCGGCTTTAACACGGTCTGTTTTTAAAGCTCCCTAATACATGGCCTCAAATTCAAATTATCTGCAAAGTTTCCTCTGTTAGAGCGCACCGAGTCAACAACAAGTTATGTACTTCATTACTGTCATATACAACAGAAAATTATACAATGAGAAGATGCACTTCTACCACAGAAAAGCAGCAAAAGACCATACTGTCGATCAGCAACCCCGGTGACAAACGGCTTTTGCATGTTAAGAAGAACGGCGAATACAAATCAACGGTTGACAACTCATCACAACGAAGTCGGAATGTTTGCGCTCTAAAAATTTAAATTCATTAAAACAAAGCGAATGCGTTGTGTGGTGCATCCATTAGATTCAATTCACAATAAAATTTACACAAATTCAATCATCGTCCGTTTCAGGAAAGACAGTGCATAGTTTTGCTACGACAGACACTTTTCCGCACGCAGATGTTTCCAGATTCCCAACGGGCAGGAAGCATAGCCACCCTGCCGCTTGGGAGACTGCGGCAGCATATTCCCTACAATTTGGAAATAATGATGAGTTATAGACGATACATATAGTGCTGAAGTTAGCGCAGAGTAGCGCTTTCTTATTCTGAGTTGAATAAATGCGACGGAGAGAAAAAGTGTACGAGGTACGGCTGGGCAATAAGGTAGACCAGGCCTTGAGCAAACAGGTCTTAAACAGCCCAACAACACCTTCGGCAGTTTGTTCCATGCAGTAGCTACTGTGCGAGACGAAAAACGGCCTGATGGTTTTCAGGGATCTGGATTTGTAAACATCCTGATGTGCCTCGCGTAGACGGGTACTCTTTGGAGCCGAACGGTTGGAAATCTGTCCCTGACAGACTTGAAAGTCACCCGAAGGTAACGTTGAGGTTGTAATGACATCGATTATTTGGAGAAAACAATTGCTATAATATTTACGTTCAAGCTCGATAACTCTTCTTCGAATAGTTTTTGGTCGCGTTTGCTTTATCGCACATAATCTGTACGTTTACTACCGCGCATCACCTTCTGTATGTCGTCAGCTTTGAATCGTTTCAATCAACGAGCAACGATCTTCTGCAGCTTTGCAACCTTCTTGTTGTCCTACCGCTGCGAAGTGGGTAACACAATGTGAAATTTTGCGCACCAGCATGTCATCTTTCGGTCACAACCTGAGAAGAAAATAAGAAAAAGGCTACACTCATCACCTTGAAAAATGAAATAAAACCTAATCAAGACTTGATCGGATCGGATTAATATTGATTGCTCATGAGTGTGGACGAAAGACTGTCACGATTTTTCAAGGCGCGTGTTAAGCATGGGGCAGTGGAGTTACCACAGCGAGTGATTCTAGACTGCATGGAGATGAATGCGGATGGCTTCAAAATTTGAGGGGGGGGATTGTAAGACCGTGTTTCTAAAGGCGGACCTCGTATAACGTTTGCTTACCCACAAATGTTGTGGCCACTTTAGGGTCACTCTTGCTCGGCTTTGTACCACTGGAATACTGACAACCCAGGTACTCGAGCAGTGCAGCAAAAATCACTATCGGAAGCGGCAGAATGTTGAGCATATTTTAGCAGCAGCGTGCGAGCGCAACGTAACTGAGTAGCGCGCAAACAGCGACAGCGCTTGGAGGTCAAAGCTCGGTTAAAAGAACGATACGGAGGAAAAACTCACGTTCCCTTATGTACTTTCAAGGAATATTGTGCAGAGATGCCCTGGCGTCAGAAAGAATTCTGTGTACGAATTTCTCATGCGCTCATAAGTGATCACATAGATTGAAGGACAATTCAGTGAGTTGTATGGAACACAACCGATTATTGAGATATTTTACGAAATAGTAGTAAAAACAGAACTGTGAAGCGCAACTGGGGAGGTGATGCTTTGTTTCACCTTGTAATGCCGAAGATTCCTGATTGGAAATGACAGTCGTCGGAGATTTTTTAAACAGGTAGAAAAGTGAGAAGTCCAGTTCAGGTTTTTATCCATAGTAACTCCTAGATAGTTCACAGGATCAGCCCTGTTAAGCGTTTTGAGTTAATGAAAAATGTTTAAAATAAGTAAGCCGGGTAAGAGAAAGAGAACAGGCCTTGGAAACAGTCAGATGCATTGAAATTTAAATCACTCTGTCCAGAGAAAACGTAAAAGGAAGATAATCTATTGGAAAAACTTTGAAACCCATCGTCGTTCGAAACAGCTTGAGGGAGAACAACATCAACAGCACACTTAAACAGAGGACAGGAGTGGCTAGTTTATAAGTCGCTGATGCAAGTAGATATGTACGGTGGATAAACAGCGCCCAGAAAAATACTTACTTAGTTAATCAACGGTTTTGAAGTCTTAACACGGATTACTGTGTACTGAGTTCGGTTAGTGAAGTAATCAGACAGCCATGCTAATAAACTTCTGGGACAAACAAGCGTTCCCAGTTTGTGAAGTAGACAGTGGGACCAAATCGAATACCGACGAATAGTCTGGAAAAGCGCGACGCACAGACTTCATCGGTGCGTTTAAAGACTTACAAATTTGATGAATAAGGAAGACAACCGCGTTTAAATTGGACCTGTAAGATTTATAAGCAAAAGCAGGTGTTTACATAAAGCACGCTCCGTCAGTTTAAGACTAGGTGTCAATATAATGGGGCGAAAACCTTTTGCTAAAGGAGTAGAATGCTAGACTCAGTCAGGGTTAGAAGACGAGCTTCATGATGAGTTAATCACAGAAGTAAATGAACCCATCGGGGACACAGCATCATGCCTTAAGAGAGCTGAGCGCAGACTGTCAGGACCAACCCCTGCAGTAATTTTAGCGGTGCGAAGGCAGAACACCTCCTCCCTAAAAAAACCCGTGACTGTTACATCGTCATCCTATCCAAATATGACCGGGGTATAAGTGGAAGGATGAATGATAGCATGACTGATGTTCATGGCATCCGCAGAACATTGCAAGTCTCTTTTTCTCCTTCTACAACAATCGAAAGCCTTGCCATAGGATTCGACTGGCTGGCAAACGCAGTGTAGACGCTTTTGATTTTAGCTTTTACTAGGGCGGAAATGTACCGCATACCTGGGTTACTACGACATTTGTAGAAGTGCTCCTTGCGTCTTTTTAGAGATTTCAGTACCTGGCAGGAGATATGACCGGTTGAGACGAATAGTGTTTCTAAGGGACAGCAGATATCAAAGACTGTGTTGGCTATCTCGGAAAGTTTGACACTGTCCATGAGCAGGGGTTCAAAAGAGAAATAAGCAAATGCGAGTGAAAGAGATTTCTAGAGAAAAATACGGCAGTTGTGTGAAACGTTACGGAGGCGAACTCGGATTTGATCTGTTTGCCTAACCTAGAGTATACCTTGGGCCTTAAAAGAAGTAGACAATGATGGCTACTTGAAATTGGAGCACGCAGTTTCAGGGGAAATAGATCAGGGTGGTGTGAAATAACCCTATCCAAAATGGAATTGCCTCTGGTGGGGGGTCGGTCAACTCAAACACAGATAGTGGCAGGGTACATGCATGATTGAAATCACCTAAAATGTTACACAGATTATTCTCAAGAGGAACAATAAATGCCAGGAAAGTGTTGAGAAAATATGGCATTTGTTGACAGCTAAAAAGGGCAATACCTAAGTTCGTTATGATTGTACTAGTATGGCGAGAAAATCTAGGATGACACTGTCACGAGGCAGTCAATTCCGTTTAGCGAGTACGTATAAACAACTTCGGACTTGCCAGACCAGGAGTTTATGCATGTTGCCACACCGCCTCCAATCTTCCTGCCCGAAACTCTGTCCAGCCCATGGAGTCTGAAGATGTCTATCGACACGAGTGAATCACTAATGTCCGGGTTCAGCCAAGATTACTGTATGTAGATGACACAAGTGTGAACTCACATCGAGGAGTGAAGTGCATAAAAGGAAAACGGAGGTTGGTACTCAACAATGCCGGGATGGACATCTTGGCCGGAAGAGTGCATTTAAGAGCTGCTGGCCAGCCAGCACGAGTGCCTCTTTTAGATGGATTAGATCTTTCGGGTACAATAATGCATAATCCCAGTGCATGGAGAGAAACAATGGGACTTAGGCCACAATATTTCTGATCCATTGTAGCGGCGAACGGAGACCCTCATAAAACCGAAAATCCCACAAGAAAACAACGAAATAACGATGACACGGAAGTGCAGCGCAGCCAGCCAAAGGGTGGGCGTATGGCAACGTTTAAACACTAATCGAGGTGATACCGTCAGTGCGAGTGTGCAAACCTTCAAATCCATCTAGACTATTCTTGGGTGTGAAACACTCATATCTGTTCTTGGCTGGAATATGTTTACCTGCCGACAAATTTAAACCCGCGAAAAATTATTTTTCAAGCACTTCCATGGACGATTTCACCTAGAATGGGGATAAAACATTGATGATTTAAACCTCAAGCTCAGCGATTTATGCTGAACTTTTCGGCTCAATGGTTGATCTTCCAGGTTATTTCACCGACAGCTTCGTTGGATCATGCGATCCCTAGACAGCGTGAAGTTGGAAACCCCCTCCATTTCTTAAGGTGAAGGCGCGAACCTTTTATTTGACTCCCACTCTCACTTCATTCACTTTCAATGGGCATGATTCAATGAGCTGCTTTTCTCTCGACAACACTCCACGCCCTACTATTCATACGCTGACATCTCCAAACACAGTTATCCATATATTTTCCAGTCTCCCTTCGTACTCCCGCAATCGTAACACCTCGGGCACTTTCCCCTTTATCCATTTGCCGCTCATATGGCAAATGATTTGGCTTCCATCTCGGCATTTACATACTCTAGCACAGTCGTTTTACCGTTCCCTCTTAGTGATTCGTTCCCTTTTATACGAAACAAGGCTCTGCGGTGTCTCGCTAACAGGTCACCTTTCTCCTCAAGGTTTTCCACTGGGTACACCCCAAACTTCGTTAGCTTCTGCTACTTACCCATGTGTCTTAAATGCCCATAACAGCGTGCAAAATCAGGCAGAACATGTTCCATCATCTTTTTCTCTCTTGCCAAATAATTTTGCGACGCAAGGACACAATCTTCCGAGTGTAATCGGACAAATGTCGTGAACAGCAGCAGAGGAACGTTAGGTCTCCTAGTTCCTATATTCCACTTAAGCTGGCGTAAGTTACCCCATTCCCCCTTGTTCGCTTCTTGAAGCTACAAACAAGGTTTAACGTCCGCACTCACTACCACCCCGATCTCTTTTTCGTGCTGTTTGTTCCATTGTAAAGTTTAGCCCGGATAGACCGGCGTGGCTAGGGGAATTAGCTTTTTTCATGACCCGAAAACACAAACCCAAGTTCAAAGGAAGATCCCACTTAAACGATGAAAGTTAAACTTTATTCAAATTCTTTTGGATAGCCTCACTGTCCGCCGTCCACAATAGTTTAATGCCGTCAGTAAACATGAAGCGCTCATTTTCCAACCCAGTGGGCATGCCACTGACATATATTGGGAAAAGCAGTGGCCCTAAGACAGAGCCCTGAGAGACTCCGCTGTATAGCAGTCCTCTGACCGATCAACAGCCCTTAACTCTCGCCCTAAAAAGCCCCCCTCTGACCGTGTTATCTAGCTGTTTACCTTTGCATCGACCCCGAAAGACTCAACTTTCGGGCCAAGGGGCTTGTGGTTCACGGAATGGAGGGCCTTCTGAATGTTCAGAAGGCTGACTCCCACTGTTTCGTTCCTATCAATCGAACCTGTTGCTTCGTCCATGGGGCTCATCAAGTTGGCCAGAGAAGAACGTTTGCGCCAAAACCCATGTTCCTTAATCACCATTAACTTGTTGATTCTCAGGTGATTGACTATCCTGTCGCAAAGGACCCTTTTGAGAGTTTTCAGCACAGCGGATGTCAGAAGCACCTGTCTATAACCCCCCCAGTTATCTCTGTTCTCGCCTTTCTTTACCAATGTGAGTAAAGATACTAATCGGTTCGCGTGGAGTCGTCTGCTGTCGACCGATGCATTAAAGAACTGGGTGAACTGTTCCTCCAGTACCTCCGTCAGCGGTTTTACAATTGCCGAAGGGATCCCATCATGCCCTGCCGCTTACGAATCGCCCATGTTTTTCAAGCTGTTCCACACTTCTTCCCGTGATCACTCCGTCCGTCATCTTCAGCTTAAGTGCGACGTAACACGGTGTTTATCCCTGAACCCCTTGATCCTGCTTGAATACTGCCTGTAAAAATTCCAAAAGGCACCCAACTTTCTCCTGGCCGCCGGTCGATCTATTTCGTTAAGGGTTTTTAAATCATTCTACAGCCATCCTCGAAATTGCCTTAGACCACACATAACAGAATAGGCTTTTTGGTTATTCATACCGGCCTCAGCGATCCATCTTTGTGGGGGGTCGGCACTGTCTACGGATGCGTGACATTCACCTTCTCTACGCTATATACCTCTGGTGATTTTGGCAACCATGTCCAAATATCTCGCGAAAGCCCCTTGTTCCCGCTTTTAGGCTGTCGTGACTTTACTCCCCGTCATGGCGACAGTCCATTTCATTTAATTCTCTGAAGTGATGCAGCTAAGTCTGATAATACAGGTTGCCCCTAGTTGACTCTTACTGACGATCCATAAATTTTCAGATTCTTTATACTTCTCAATGAGCCTGAAGACCCAAGTCCAGCACTCCACTTTTGTCCAATCCTGAGTAGTTCCTGCCATATTTTTTGGGGCCTACTAGTTCCTACCGACTCTACCTCATGTAGATTACAACGTTGTCGCTCCTACCTACAGGGTCTTCGAAATCAAGGCTCCCTTTATCGTTTGATATTCCCGTTGGCACCAAGTCCAGAACTGAAGATACTTGCTCGAACCCCCGAATCTCTCGGATAAGGTGTGGAACCATTCCATTTGCTTGCAAGAACTGCAGGAGTTGATGCCCAAAATTGTCTTCCGGGATTGTCTCCCAAACCGAGCCAATCTCAGCGGCATTAAAATCCCTTGCTTGAGATGCATGCCAACGGACTCTACACCTATTCAGAGAAGATGAACCCGTTTCCCATCCTCATTTAATGTCGATCCCGGACTTCGGCACATACCTGCTGCTGAGATCCTGGAACATTCAGTGGCCCTGTTGGCTTCCGCAGCCAGGGTGCTTGGGTATTCAGTTCTAACCTTTGCATCGTCAACCCTTATTCTACTAATGACAGTAAAATCCAATTCTATGATATGATCGCTTTCATTCTATCGGCTGACGCCAAGAACCTGTTCCTACGCCGTGGATTGGCAAAGCACACCAGTGTTTGCCCTGGGTCACGGCATCCCGAGTAACAGACTTCCAGCCATCCCCCCAGGAGAAGCACTTTTCTGTTAGCTACACGCTCTGGTGTTTCTAAAGTTTGAAGCATATTTACTATGCGGTACATTACCGCCCCTTCCCTCTGCCTCTCCTCATTCCGAAAGGGTACCGGAATCCAATGGTTAATTTTCGCACCAGATACCTGTTACCACAGTGCCTTTCGGTAAGTGGATCTACCGGACGTACTGTCTCGTCCAGGGCTTCGCTATAACGACGTCATGCGTGCATATGCTCAGATTCATCTAGAATATCATTGGGCTTGAAACACTCATATATGTTCTTGGCTGGATGATATTTACCTGCCGATATGTCATTATCCAAGCGATTCCATGGACCACTTCACCTGGACTGGCGATAAAACGTTGACGACTTAAACCGCAAGCTCAGCGATTCATGAAAACCAACAACGTGACTAACAAATTTTCAGATTCATTGATACCCAACAAACATATAAACGGCTTAAACGTGAACAATCTTCTGCCGCAGCAGGACATGAGCCCTCGTAACTAGCCCACCTGACCGCGTCCTTTCTCCTTATCGTTTCCAGCTTCGCTATGGGGCCACACCGGAGTGCTAAAACAGGCCCTTCAAATATCATTGGTTGGATGCTAAAATAACGTGAAATCCAAATGGTCGATCCTGAATGATGTCCAGAGCTATTTTGCTATGGTAATTAAGTTAAGAAAAATCCACTGTCGTGGGTATTATGGGCTGGTGGGTGAACGCCGAGCATCAAATTAAGTATTTGGAAATACTAAGGAGTGGTTGTGTAATTTAAGTGACGCAGCATGCATGGCACAAATGCGTTAGTTCGAATCCCGTCCAAGTTGAGGACTTTCCATTTCTTGGTCCGCAACGTAAATGTTGGCTTGATTAAATTATCTTACACGCTTCAGGGTAGCCCATGATGAGAAAAACTGTGTTCGGATATTACGATGACTGCAGCCGGAGCAGGTGATGCAGTTTCTCAAAACCGTCTTCCCCCCAAAAACAGCAGTATCTAACCTAAAAGGACAGTGATTATTTCGAAACCAGCCAAAGGTAAACAAACTGAGCCCTGTTGGCAAGCTCAGATGCAACAAAGCTTGCCAAATGATAATCAATGATGGAGAGAACCAGTCACAGAGATCAAATGGACACAAAGGATGATGTCTAGAAAACGAAATCATCGAAGAGACGAGGCAGGCAAAAATGGAAACCGGATGCGCTGTAGCGAAGACCGTTCTGATTTCACTCGGGACGGAGCCGAACTGATAGACGTCTTAGTGACTGCTGCAGTGTTTTCGGAAGGTTCGACCCGTTCAAATTTAGTTTTCTGAGAAAGCGGATCAGATGTTACCGTTGGTAGTTCGAAAATGCGCCACTAACCACAATTTGTTTTAGATCAGTAGAGCTACTAAAGGGCGCTCCTATTGAAACGTTTCACCATTGGTAGGTCCTACGCTACCTGTGCCTTACCTGTAGTGGTTTTCCCCGTCAACTTTTGATATCTTCGCCGAAGCAGATTTCAGCATTCTAATTAGTTGGCCTGCATAGTAGTTAATTAATAATAGTCTTTAATTGTCCTGTTTATTGCACTGGTTTGGCTTGCTGGCCCGCTAAGCATGGGCGCGGGGTCAGTTATAACTGACCATGCTTGGGCTACCGCGGACGCTGCCAGATGCGCTGATCTTCCATAGTTTCCACCTGAGAAATTACAGCCTCCTTTAACGCCTCGTAACTTGGCAAAGATGCTTTGAATTCTCTTGCCTGAAAGGCTAATTCTAGAAGAAAACTGCCAGCGACCCATCTAAAACCGCGGACCTCGCTAGTTATCGTTAAATTCTCGAACGTCAATTCAAATAAAATGCACCAGAGCTTGAGACTGGATGGCGTGAAGGAAAGTACATGAAAATCTACGACCCCACTGCTAGGTACTGCGACATATTTCGTTCCGTAAACATATGCAAAAGAAAATACTGTAAATTAAACGTGCTGTAGCTACCGATAGAAAAACGTAGCTGGTAAAGAATCGAAGAGTAATAGCGGTCGGCAACAAAAGCTAGATGGTAAAATCTACCCTTGAAGAAAAACAGGGCTTCAGCAAAAAATATAGATAATCACATGACTGGTCAGTTACATCGGGCTCATCAATTTGTAAGACCGATCACCTTAAATGGATCCCGTATTAAGTTTGCTTGCTCCTAACTGTCGTGACCAAGGTTGAGTCATCCTTACTCAGTCCTGTACGATTGCCATACCGGAAACCCAGACGTTCGGCCGATACAAGGAAAAGGCCCTCAGAAGCGGAGTGAGGTCGAGCAAATTTACCAGAATCGTGGAAGGAAATTTTGCCTGAACAACGTACAAATGTAGCCGCACTTTGCGGTCAACGTTCGGTTTACCAAACCATACGAAGGAAAATCTCTAAGTGCGACTAAATTTCGGATGCTCCATACAGCCTCGTCCTTGAGACATCCGGAGCTTAGTGAATAAGGTTTCAAGGACTAGAGCCTTCGGTTTTTGGTTGGCCATATTATCACTGTAATCGTCATTTTGAAGCGCCGTTCCAGTTTCAAGTGTAACTTGACTGCAGGTTTTTACGGAGAGATGTTTTCAAACGATTCTAGTGAGAATGCAGTTTTGGATGAAATTAATTTCCTATTAATCTGGAGATTTCGGACTTTGTTTAAATGTACGACCTACCAAAGTGTAACAAACTAATTTCTACATTGATCGACAAGCATCTCTCAATTCTGGTTTATCTTTAAGAGGGCATAGCACGAAGCCTATCATAAGTCAGTTCCGCTCAGCAATCAATATTTGAATAATCATCCTGAAAATTGGATGTCGATATTCGGCATTTTACACTGCCACTCTGTAAATTAGGGCTACGCCGAGGCTTCGCCAGATGAGCCTTCCGGAGATCTTTTGGATTAGCTTTGTAATGGATTATCCAGAATGCACTTCAGGATGACTCACAACAACAAATGAATGGTGAAGGAAACCCAATATCCGGAAATAGAACCCCTGCTGCTAACGGAGCACTGGGACAAAGTGACCGCGGCACGTAAAGTTTTGAAAATATATGGAAGGACATTTAATTGAGGAAATATGTCCATTAGCAGCGTGCAGACCGGACGCAGAAATCGATGCTGGAGAATTACGGGGACATGTACAAGTAAGGGAGCAGGAGTTTCCAGCATGATTCAATAGATCATTCTAGACGGGGACCATCGTCCCACTGATTTCGCTAGGATATTTACAAAAGCATGATAGAACTGAAAAGACGGCGTACTTTCGGTTTCAGGTTAAACAGCCAGCAATAGACCAGAGGTTGTCCCGAAAGGAAGTGGGCACCCACTATGTTGTGAATATTACGAGTGGGGAGTTACTGTTGCGTTGTGCAAGGCTATGGCCACCCTGCTGTCCCCGGGCTTTGTTGTGCTTCTGATTTGTTGCAACACCCGATTTGCCTTAATTGCCGCTGCTGCGCATCGGATTGACGGTCTGACCGAATCATGAATCATCAGAATCAGACCCTTCGTTCTTGTTACACTGTGAATAATGTGTGGGCTACAGGTTGAGCTGTCCCATGTTTCTTCTTGGCTGCTCAAATGTTTGAACCCTCCGATGTTCAAAGGCATCCCCACAAGGGTGACCGAGCACACTTGCTGTTGAGATCGATCTGTAATAGGCTGTCTGTTGGATCACCCACAATTTTGGCATCTTTGGAGAACGAACGGTAGGAATGCTCGATTACCTCCTCTAGAACATTGATGATCAAAAGGAATAGCGGGGGCTCCAACACTGTATCTTGAGACACCGAATGCAAGCTCTTACATGAGAGGACCGGAATTAGCCCACTCTCAAAAAGAATCGTGAATATAGATTGCAGTTCATTCTGTGGCTGAGGAGGAGCACTTACGAAAAAGCCCAGGTAACAGAAGCCTGTGGTCAACCGAATTGAAGACTCTCAAAAAGAACAAGGGAATAAGTCGACCGGGTTCACCTTTTTAATTCTGACGTACACTTCGTCTAGGATTGACACCCGATCTGCAAGTTAGGGTTTGTCACTGAGAAACTGCGGGGAATCTGGTCAAGTAACTAGTTCCTGAATAGGCAAAAAAATGAAAATGGACAAAATTACTCGAAATTCGAGAGCCATACGTAAGGCAAGATCAAATTCACACAAATATGGCGCAGTGGAAATCGTGAAACAAAATTTATCCGTGAAGATGCAGTTTATGTGTTCACATGAACACAACCTGCAATAAGATGGGCTAATCACGAGTTTTTGGGCTTCGAATCAGAGCTAGGCAATCCAATGCCAAAACTTTCTGGGGCCAACTATGAGTCGCGCACTGCGAGTCAATCCATGTTTAAACGCATCAAAGGTGCGCATCACCGGCACATAATTTGGCTGGGAAGAAATGGTGGGTGTTGCCAGCTGGCTGGGTTCATCAAAAAGCAGGAGGGTAATACGGTAAAGATAAAGATCAATATGGATGTAGCAGCGGGATAGAGAATCGAATTCACACTGGATATCATATGAGGTGGATGGAGAATGGTAATTAACAACATTCAATAGTTAAAATAATGCTTAAGATAAAACAGCAAGAAACCCTCAAGGTTGCATCAAACAATTTACGGGACGAAAATACATGAAGAATTGTGGACAGAGAGACAATGGAACTTACAAAAATGGTCACTGGGCTTATGCGGTTGGGAGCGGATTATGATGTGTGGCGGGAAGTAAACGGGTACGTGTAAGATTTACAATCAATCCTTAGATACACTTGCCATGAATGACCTGTGTTGTCCTTGTTTAATATCGGAGATTATGGTGTTCTGTGGCGGCACGGGTTTGGAGGTTGGGGGGTTGCGCTGCATTTCAGTAGTGTTAGTAACTGCTTGGAAAATCGTGATGGTTCATCTGAGATGAGGCACCCGGGGCGGTAAACAGTGTGGTTTGGCTTGTCTCAGGGTCGCGCGGCCAGGTTCAGGATAGCAGCTTCCTAACGGGGGTAGACAACCAGCGCGAAGGATGGAGTGGAGCTTTCGGCTGCTTTCTCTCAATAGCGCATATGGCTCAGTCAGTCCTGTGCTTCATGGTCCTTGTTCAAAACGCGTTCCTATTCATCTTCCGACATCTTCGCAGATGCAGATTACAGTGGTCTGATAGGACGGCCAGAGCAATGGTTAGGGAATAAGGTTAGTATTTGTTCTGTTTGTGGAACCCTTCTGGTCTACTGGCCCGGTGTACATGCTACAGGGAGTCAGTTATAACTGATCATGTGATCTACCGTCGGTGCTTACTACTTCCAGCTGCCAGGAAAGGGCATAACTGGGTGGGTCGCGGATGGCAGTGTGGGCTGGATGCTAGGACAGGATTTGTCAGGAGAAGGCATAGAAAGAAGAGAAGGAAAAAGCATAAGAATATTGGAATCAGTAATTTATGTTTGACTAGGACGACAGAAACTTGTAACACAGTAGTTTCAGTAAGCTCGCATGAATAATTAGGAAATAAGAACGACGGCAGTTATTGTGGACGTCAGAATACGTACCAGGCGTGCGGTTGAGGGAACAGGGGCATGTTGAAAAACAGAGGGGTGGGTGGCAAAGCATAAGTGGATAGTCTGATGAGCTACTTCCCAGACCGTCCAACAAAGTAGTCAAACGCTTATCTACCGAACAAGGGCGTGTGGGGTTTCCCCTTCCGCAGGGTCAGGTCTGGGCTGATGGCATACATACCCATTGTAGGAGGTGGCCCGTTCCTTTGCAGCCCGAGTGTGCTTCGGTTTCTGGGGTCAATCTGATCCAGCAGAGACTTTTTCTATTTTTTCTAACAGAGGAATGGTTGAGCCCATATAGGTACTTTCCATAGTTCCTCCGCCTGACCTTAATTTTCCGCGTTGTTTTATTTTTGCAACCGCTGGGGGTGGTCTGTTTTCCCCACGTTTGGAGATGCTGAAGCAAACCAGTCGCAGTCATTTGGGTTTTCGCACGGACTAAAGAGAAAAAAGTGGGGATAAGCAAGCACACGGAGGATGGTGGTTTATGCCGTAAGACAGACCTGTACGTAGGGCTCCGTCATTGTCAACGCCTTGTCTTGCTTTTATTAACGAGTGCTGCTTGAAACTTACTAATGTGGGCTTGTGTGTTGCATGAGCAAATCACATCGTCTGCGTGACGTGGACAGATTTCCCTTTTTTATAAGTGAACCTACGCCGGGTACTTAAGGGAAAGGAGTCTACCTGGTTCGCGTTAGCAGGTTACTGGTGAGCAAGATGAGTAGGTAGGAAGAGTAAAAGCAACCTCGAATATGTTCTCTGATGAAATGTCTGCGAAGAGAGAAACTAGTTCCGGCAACACCCAGGATAAAGACAGGATCCATTTTGTTGGTAGGGTAAATCAGGGGCAGAGAAATCTGTGGGGAAAGGAATCCGGGCTGAGAAGATCGATATAGGGAGGGTTAATTGCGGTTATAGCTGTCATAGAATCCAGCATCCTTCGGTTACCATAGACCTAAATGTTATTTAGCGTTTGCCGACTGCATCCAGAGTACAAAGTTCCGCAGAACTGGGCAAGGGGATACTGGAGGAAGGTTACTTCTGCCATCCTTGCTCCCCTTATGGACTGGCTCTTCTTCGGCTATCCATCAGACTTCAAGGATTTCCTTAACATAGAAAGCAAGATTGAACAAACCCGGTTGAGTGCGGGCAGTTTGGTTCTCCGACGGTGTGAGAACTTTTGGGTCTGTGTTTTCTTCGCCTGTCGCCCTACCAACGTTTAGTCCCTGTAACATTGAGGTAATCATGGGTGTAGCAATTGCTGTTAGCTCTTCCATTCATCGGGTTGTGGGATGGAGCCACATTCATTCATGTAAACCGGCTTGGAACAGGGAAAAGTAGCCTCTGCTGTTTTTTCAGCTTTACTCCTCGGAGTTTGCATTTAAACTTCCCACGAGGACCCTCAGTTTTCCGTCAGATTGGACAAAGTTAATGTGGGGCTTTGGACTCCTGTTCGTGTTCTGTGCTTAGCGTGAATCCTATTGACCAAAGTACCTTTTGAGTCCTGAGAACAACTTCTCGGGACCTTATGTACTGCACATACCTCTGATGCCCTGGAAAGCGCGGTATCTCTTGTGCGTCCGTCCTTTCATCTGATGTGCTGTTCTGAGTGCCTCATTTCACCAAGGCGATGTTTATCGTCAACGTCTTTTTAAGGGAGAGGAAATCTCCTTGCCGAAATTCATCAGCTCGTGGGAGATGTGCTCTTAATACATGTTTCCCTCAGCGCTGTCTGTGCACTATAAGTGCTGCACCAATGCCTGGCACAAACTGTGCTAAACAATGCACTCATCTTGATGTCATCACAGACAATGGTACGTTATTTCTCTGACAATGTCAAGACATGCAGTGTGCATGATCATAACCTGCGGCTACAGTGACAACAAGTAAAAATACACCTGCACACGAGGGGTGAGGAATCAATAAAATAACAAATAATACTCGTGTTGGGTTATATTTGGAAGACTGCCTTGTAGGCGATTTAGGTTCGGCGGTGACCTCTCGTCAATACCATTTTGCCGGCTTTGGTTCGAACTACTGAGGTAACTATATGCACGCAGCAGACCGGATCGGTCGTCAGGATCACAAGTGGATATCATCATGTGGCGAGATTTCTGACCAGGGGGAATAAAAATTAGTTAGATACGACGATGGATAACATGTGGGGAGAGAATAATTCATAAAAAACAAGGATAGGGGAACCTAGAGGCCGTTTCCCGCGGGATATTCGACATTTTATATCGGATATTAAGGGCGCAGTTAATTTTGGGATTTAGAGCAGGCGGAACCGCAGAAAAATGGTGTAGCCACCAAAATTGATTGAATTCCTTAGGTTTGCTATGAGTGACTTTGATTTTGCAAATTTCACCGAAGTTCAACGGTGGAGGGATAGTAAGAAAAAATAAAAGATTCCGTCGACCAGTTGAAGAAGAACGGGACACAACTGAGGCAACGTCGAGCAGACAATTTTGCCAGTTGCAAAAGCCTGTTGCAGAATTTACAGAATACAATACAGAATACCAGCCCGTATCAGATACCAATGAAACTTTTCACGTGAGTGCGTTTTGTGAGGTTTACGTAAAAAAACGGTGAAGGAGCAAGTGGAGGCCAGCAAAAGATGCTCGTGAAAATTGGGATTAGAACACTATTCACTATGACAATGCTGATGGATGGGGCTGATTGAGCGTCGGTCGCCCAGCCTGACAAATACCGTTAAGGGGTGAGCGTGGTAGGATTGATAGGACAACCTAGCTGCACCCGCACAACGCTGTAGCCGATCTGCCCGCTTTTAGTGCGCCCGCCAATGCGGTGGATTCGAAAGCGCCCTGCGTCACTGTGATACCGCCGATGCATGTACACCGCGCCCGCAGTCCAGAAGAGTTCCACAAGCAGATAAAAGTGACATTATTCCCTAACCATTGATCTGGCCGTCCTATCAGACCACTGTAATCTGCATCTGCGAAGATGTCGGAAGATAAACAGAAACGCGTTTCAAATAAGGACTATAAAGCACAGGACTGACTGATCCATATGCTCTATAGGGTGCGAGCAGCCGATGTTTGTTGCATACGTCCCGTCAACGGAAACTACCCCCTGCGTGTTTCATTACAGTGGCCTGGTCCCTGTAATATTCGTTAGAAACTGACTGTTATCATTGTTCCCATTTTTGTTTAGTCACCTTACCACAAGCTGGAACAAATTCCAGACTGCCCCTCTATCTCCGGCTCTTTTCCAGGCTCGCCAATGACCACAGATGAAACGCAAACTATCGCCTAAAGCTCCACTCCATCCTTCGCGCTGGTTGTCTACCCCCGTTAGGAAGCTGCTATCCTGAACCTGGCCGCGCGACCCTGAGACAAGCCAAACCACACTGTTTACCGCCCCGGGTGCCTCATCTCAGATGAACCATCACGATTTTCCAAGCAGTTACTAACACTACTGAAATGCAGCGCAACCCCCCAACCTCCAAACCCGTGCCGCCACAGAACACCATAATCTCCGATATTAAACAAGGACAACACAGGTCATTCATGGCAAGTGTATCTAAGGATTGATTGTAAATCTTACACGTACCCGTTTACTTCCCGCCACACATCATAATCCGCTCCCAACCGCATAAGCCCAGTGACCATTTTTGTAAGTTCCATTGTCTCTCTGTCCACAATTCTTCATGTATTTTCGTCCCGTAAATTGTTTGATGCAACCTTGAGGGTTTCTTGCTGTTTTATCTTAAGCATTATTTTAACTATTGAATGTTGTTAATTACCATTCTCCATCCACCTCATATGATATCCAGTGTGAATTCGATTCTCTATCCCGCTGCTACATCCATATTGATCTTTATCTTTACCGTATTACCCTCCTGCTTTTTGATGAACCCAGCCAGCTGGCAACACCCACCATTTCTTCCCAGCCAAATTATGTGCCGGTGATGCGCACCTTTGATGCGTTTAAACATGGATTGACTCGCAGTGCGCGACTCATAGTTGGCCCCAGAAAGTTTTGGCATTGGATTGCCTAGCTCTGATTCGAAGCCCAAAAACTCGTGATTAGCCCATCTTATTGCAGGTTGTGTTCATGTGAACACATAAACTGCATCTTCACGGATAAATTTTGTTTCACGATTTCCACTGCGCCATATTTGTGTGAATTTGATCTTGCCTTACGTATGGCTCTCGAATTTCGAGAACTATATCCATTATTATTGTTATTGTTTTGAACGGCCTACGGTTCGTCGGGTTAATGAAAAATCAGAGGGCCTAACTGCAAATATTGCTCTCAGTGCTACTCTATTGATGATGACTGCTGGAAATTTGAAGGCGGTCCCCAAGAAGTAAAAAAGGCAATGCGAAATCCAAGATTTATGGCAGAGGATAGGTAGTAAAGGCAGTTGGCCTTAAGTCAACCGTCGGAGGGTTTATGGGTAATTAATCGAACCCGCGCCGTGATTAACAAAATGCGAGCTCGTGCGGTTGGGTGACCAACGTCACAGTAGAACCAGAGATCATACTGCCATTATGAAGCGAGGCAGTTCAGTGGCAAACAAATTGGCGACTGCTCCGGAGTACCAGGGCTGAACTTTTGACAGTTATCGTGGTCAGCCTGCTCTGTGCTTCTGATCTAATACAGAGAATAGGACTGCGAACCGAGAATTATGGAAGCTGGTGTGTTGATTGGAGAGAACAATGAACTACAACATAGCTTAATCTACTTCTTTGATTTATGCCGTTTTTTGATGGAGCTGCAGTACGGACGGTATAACGGCAAAGTCGTTGGCGTCAGTAGTGCGTAAAAGAAAACCGATGCAGGATGGCACAGTTTTCGGTAACTAATTTGAGATGAAGCTGAAGGCTTATATAGTCTTAGAAAACTTGTTCTAGACTGATACTGCTCCAAGTTAAGCTGGGAAATGAGGATGCTAGGGCACTAAGGCATAAAAATCACCCCATAATACTTTCAAATTTTTATAAATTGAGATCCCATGTTCGCAAACCATCAGTGATATTCCTAGTTTTGCCTAATTGTGGGTCTGCGACAACCCCAAAAGACATAGCTGAGGCGTTCAATCAATATTTCGCCTCCTCCATGGCCCCAGCTGCAGTCAGCCACCCACCCGAACTACAAAATAGGAGTAACTCCATCTTGTCTTCTGTGTCCTTTGATGTTAAGGCTGTTGAACGACATTTAGTCAGTTTCAAACCAGGGTCTTATCGAGATCCTGATGGCATCCCTCCATCAGCTGTTCTTAGTTGTGGCCCCGACGTAGCTTTGCTACTGCTCAACCTCTTCACACATTCAATTAACTCTGGAGTGGCTCCGGTCAACTGTAAGCATTCTGCATGACCCCTATCCATAAGAAGGGATCTCTGCATGGTATGTCCAATTGCCGTCCCATCAGCCGCACGCCTGTTATCTCCAGGGTTATGGAGAAGGTGGTAAAACGATCCATCGTGGACCACCTTTTAGCCTCCAACCTCCTTAGCCCCAAACAGCATGGATTTCTACGATCTCGTTCTTGCTCCACCTGTCAATTTGATTTCCTGAATCTCCTAACTAACGGAGCAGACAGGTGTACGGCATTCGCAGTCATCTACCTCGATACGTCTAAGGCCTTCGACCCTGTCCCTCATCTGCACTTTTTATCCAAATTAAGCTCCTTTGGCATCACAGATCCTCTTCCATCCAGGCTGTTGTCTTACCTAACCCAAAGATCACAGGTGGCCTCCATTGACGGCACTACCTCTAATCCCAGACCTGTTACTAGTGGCGTCATACAGGGCAGCTTACTTGGTCCCTTGCTATTCCTTATGTACATTAATGATGCACTAGATTCAATATCTCACGGCGTCACTTTCCTGTTTGCTGATGGCATAAAAATAAATGACCCTCCTCAATCAAATGAAGTTAGTACTGCGGTTAGAGACATTTGCGTCGATATGTCTGCCTTAGACGGCTGGTGTACCTCCTGGATGATGAGCTTCTCCGCCAATAAAAGCAAAATACATATAGGTGAACATTACCTAAAGATTCAGTTTTGCTACGTGGATCTCCTATTGCATGTAAACCCACAATTCGCGAGCCTTCCTAAATTTCTCAGAGCATGTAGTTATTCAGTCGACTAAAGCTAGGAGAAATGTAAATCTGTTTTTCGCACAATGAAACTATCCGACAGCATCCACAACATTTATAAAATACACGTTCGACCACTCCTTGTGTATGGCACTTTGATATACTCCATTGAACGTATTCAGAGACTCTTCACCAAGCAAGCGATGGGTCGGTCGGGGACTCTGAATTACAAGGAGCGCTGTCTAGCCCTGAAACTTCAGCCACTTTGGCTACAACGACTGAAAGTTAACCTGGCTTTTCTGCATAACCTGGTAAAAAAGCGCTTATTCTCCAACGACCCAACTATATTCTCCTCTGCCAGCTCCTACCCTCTCCGTGACAGATTCCTAACCATCCATACAGAAACCGCCAAATCCTCTTTAAAGTCGCATTTCTTTCTTTGTTTATACCAAACTTTGGAACAAACTCCCCATTAGCATTTGGTGCATACAGAATCAATCCTGTTTTAAGGCTGCCTTAAATATTTATCTGAGTGTCACCCAGGTCCTTCAATTGACCAGCACCCCTGTCTCGGAAGAACGTGCCTTTGAGTCAGCCATCGATTTCGAAATACACATCCCACCCTCCTGCTTTTCCTAACACTCAATCTGAGGGAGCAAGAGAACCTAGTATACTAGCGCAATACGGACAACACCGAAGATCAACCCTCGCCGATCGCTGGGTGGGTGGAGTATTCGTAGTCTACCCATGGCCCACCACTAGGCCCAATGCTTCCCAAATGGCAGACTTGCAAGTGCCATGGATATATCTTTCCCGCCTTCCCATTCTTTCTCATACTTCTCGGTACTACCCTGGTCACCCTACCAAATAAGTTCTTTATTATTAGCGAACCCTAGGTCGGACCTTTTTATTGTGAAATATTGTTCATTGTAGAATTCATAGCCCCATCAGTCTAACATCGTCTTCAAAAACGAAGTGCGGAAACTACCAACCATTCGGACCATCATTCGCATATACGACCCTAATCTCTCAGAGACTCGGGCATACGGAGTTTGGATAGGATTGTAACAGTTAATAAAGTAAAGTCGCTAAAACCTGGAGCTCAGCCAACAACACCAAATAACAATTGGGCCTGTGGTAGCAGAAGGATGCTGGATTCTATGACAGCTATAACCGCAATTAACCCTCCCTATATCGATCTTCTCAGCCCGGATTCCTTTCCCCACAGATTTCTCTGCCCCTGATTTACCCTACCAACAAAATGGATCCTGTCTTTATCCTGGGTGTTGCCGGAACTAGTTTCTCTCTTCGCAGACATTTCATCAGAGAACATATTCGAGGTTGCTTTTACTCTTCCTACCTACTCATCTTGCTCACCAGTAACCTGCTAACGCGAACCAGGTAGACTCCTTTCCCTTAAGTACCCGGCGTAGGTTCACTTATAAAAAAGGGAAATCTGTCCACGTCACGCAGACGATGTGATTTGCTCATGCAACACACAAGCCCACATTAGTAAGTTTCAAGCAGCACTCGTTAATAAAAGCAAGACAAGGCGTTGACAATGACGGAGCCCTACGTACAGGTCTGTCTTACGGCATAAACCACCATCCTCCGTGTGCTTGCTTATCCCCACTTTTTTCTCTTTAGTCCGTGCGAAAACCCAAATGACTGCGACTGGTTTGCTTCAGCATCTCCAAACGTGGGGAAAACAGACCACCCCCAGCGGTTGCAAAAATAAAACAACGCGGAAAATTAAGGTCAGGCGGAGGAACTATGGAAAGTACCTATATGGGCTCAACCATTCCTCTGTTAGAAAAAATAGAAAAAGTCTCTGCTGGATCAGATTGACCCCAGAAACCGAAGCACACTCGGGCTGCAAAGGAACGGGCCACCTCCTACAATGGGTATGTATGCCATCAGCCCAGACCTGACCCTGCGGAAGGGGAAACCCCACACGCCCTTGTTCGGTAGATAAGCGTTTGACTACTTTGTTGGACGGTCTGGGAAGTAGCTCATCAGACTATCCACTTATGCTTTGCCACCCACCCCTCTGTTTTTCAACATGCCCCTGTTCCCTCAACCGCACGCCTGGTACGTATTCTGACGTCCACAATAACTGCCGTCGTTCTTATTTCCTAATTATTCATGCGAGCTTACTGAAACTACTGTGTTACAAGTTTCTGTCGTCCTAGTCAAACATAAATTACTGATTCCAATATTCTTATGCTTTTTCCTTCTCTTCTTTCTATGCCTTCTCCTGACAAATCCTGTCCTAGCATCCAGCCCACACTGCCATCCGCGACCCACCCAGTTATGCCCTTTCCTGGCAGCTGGAAGTAGTAAGCACCGACGGTAGATCACATGATCAGTTATAACTGACTCCCTGTAGCATGTACACCGGGCCAGTAGACCAGAAGGGTTCCACAAACAGAACAAATACTAACCTTATTCCCTAACCATTGCTCTGGCCGTCCTATCAGACCACTGTAATCTGCATCTGCGAAGATGTCGGAAGATGAATAGGAACGCGTTTTGAACAAGGACCATGAAGCACAGGACTGACTGAGCCATATGCGCTATTGGGAGAAAGCAGCCGAAAGCTCCACTCCATCCTTCGCGCTGGTTGTCTACCCCCGTTAGGAAGCTGCTATCCTGAACCTGGCCGCGCGACCCTGAGACAAGCCAAACCACACTGTTTACCGCCCCGGGTGCCTCATCTCAGATGAACCATCACGATTTTCCAAGCAGTTACTAACACTACTGAAATGCAGCGCAACCCCCCAACCTCCAAACCCGTGCCGCCACAGAACACCATAATCTCCGATATTAAACAAGGACAACACAGGTCATTCATGGCAAGTGTATCTAAGGATTGATTGTAAATCTTACACGTACCCGTTTACTTCCCGCCACACATCATAATCCGCTCCCAACCGCATAAGCCCAGTGACCATTTTTGTAAGTTCCATTGTCTCTCTGTCCACAATTCTTCATGTATTTTCGTCCCGTAAATTGTTTGATGCAACCTTGAGGGTTTCTTGCTGTTTTATCTTAAGCATTATTTTAACTATTGAATGTTGTTAATTACCATTCTCCATCCACCTCATATGATATCCAGTGTGAATTCGATTCTCTATCCCGCTGCTACATCCATATTGATCTTTATCTTTACCGTATTACCCTCCTGCTTTTTGATGAACCCAGCCAGCTGGCAACACCCACCATTTCTTCCCAGCCAAATTATGTGCCGGTGATGCGCACCTTTGATGCGTTTAAACATGGATTGACTCGCAGTGCGCGACTCATAGTTGGCCCCAGAAAGTTTTGGCATTGGATTGCCTAGCTCTGATTCGAAGCCCAAAAACTCGTGATTAGCCCATCTTATTGCAGGTTGTGTTCATGTGAACACATAAACTGCATCTTCACGGATAAATTTTGTTTCACGATTTCCACTGCGCCATATTTGTGTGAATTTGATCTTGCCTTACGAATGGCTCTCTAATTTCAGGCAACATACCCATTAGTGTTATTTTATTATGAATTTCGGCCGTACAATCTTCAATTGTGTTATGCTCTGTTAGTATCAATCATTCTCCGGCCATCCTTTCCACAAGTTAGAGTAGACATTTGTGAAGACTTTTGGCGTACATTACACATTGACTATTAGGATTCCAACAGAACGGTGAGATTCAACCTGACGATATGTAATCAAAGAGAGTCAATGCTCAGCAGCTCGCTTCGCTATCTATCGTTAAGGTTTGATGATGGGCCTAGAAATTTCTCAGTGAATGCCCGTGTTACTCTTTCTATTGCAATACGCTCAACTCCGAGCAGGTTCGGGAAACCTATCGAACAATTCACTAGTTGCGTTCTTCAGTGTTATTTATGTGGCATCAACTTATATCGTACAGTGCAGAATGTTTTTACAGTGAAATCGTTAGTCCTGTAGCATTTGCGATTTGGCAAATCACTTGCTCATGTAAATTGAATGAGGACGAGTGTTGTAATCCTAGACCTTTTACACACTGAGTGGATCGTATTCGGACACCGTTTATAATGAGCCTATCAGGGGGAACGTAACAATTACAGGCAAGAACAGCGCTTCAGGCGGGAGCGAATCTCACCACCCCTTGCCCTCACCACTCGTCTAGTGAGTTTAAATCCTTCATGATGCTGGCCATGGTTTGACGCAGGGAAGATAGCTCTAAAGAATAGATTATCTTTATATCGTCGGCGAATAAGAAAGGTATGCCGTGGCATATTGCTCGGAGGATTTCATTGAAGGACCGATGAAACTGCCTTGTGAGAAACCACTAGTGATTGGCTGGGTTTGTGTTAGGGTTCCGTTGATACTGACTGCTTGAAAGCGGTCAGAGAGGTAAGAAGTTAACCAAGATTACAGCGGATCTGCTTCTCCACAGAATTTATTCTGCGGTAACAATGGTCCATGGGGCAGGCGATCAGACCCCTTGGTCTTGCCAAAGAAGATTCCTATAATGACCTTCTTATCGACATTTGTGATGACCAGATCAATGGAGCCAAGTGTTTAGGTAACCCCTACAGAGATTCTTCAATGAGTCGTTGGTCGTGAAAGGCTAATTAGCCGGTCCTTGACAGTTCTCTCCACGAGTCCGGACAAACAACCGTAGGGTTCATCAAACAGTATTAGCAAGGTTGGCATGCATGTTACCAAGTCCAGCTACTAAAACTTGGGCGATGGTGTCAACTTTACGCGCCAGGACCTGATTAATGAAACGATTGAAGGCCTCGGGTGCTCTTCGTCAGCAAATTGCTGAAATTGAGTGGATTCTGGGACCAAGCTCATAATCCCGTAGCATAAAGTGCCTTGGGCCGCAAGCAGAATTTAATAGGTTGTAGTGTACTCAGGCCGTCAATGAGGTAATTTGTTGAGACAGTGGCAAGGACCGAAGGTCCTGCGGTTGTGGATATCCCCGAGACGTACCTGAGAAAGGATTAGTCTGCCGCAATTCCCCATGGCTTTGTGAACTATGGGCATGGCAGAGATAAAGTATGATAACCTGGAGGAGATTCGCTTCTCGTGCATCTGAGGAAAATGGCAGTTAAACGACCATTTACTTCAGCTTATTCCAAAGTGGAGGCAGTCTCGTCCCGCATTCATGTAAGTGTGTGCCTGTGGAAAGTTCTTCGCATTTACAGAGTCCTACACACGGGCAAGGCGGAAGATTCTGCACCCGTGATCCTACCACCAAACCTAATGAGCTGGTCACCTCGAATCGCTGTATTGAGGGACATTAATCTTCGTGAAATTAGCTTGGACGTCGAAGGTGTGCCTGGAAGAGGAAATCCTGGCACTGCTTTATATTCATTGCTTGACACATTACATCAAAATTCGAAGAGACTTATAGACGAACAGCAACCGAGTCGCTCGATCCAGCGATAATGAGACAAACCAAAGGTGTCTGCGCTGCAGTAGTGGAGAACCAGTTGGTAAAATTAATTCCATTGCAGCTTAAGTGACATTTGGTTGTGAGGCTTGGTGCAGAAATTGTCAAAATTGTTACAAATGTTACCAGAATCAACGAAGTAGCAGTAGCGAAGGTGCGCTAAACCCCAGTTGGTTGCGATACACCAGTCGAGGCCAGGTAGGATGATGAAATGTCATCCCTTAACGGCACGTAGGTGTAGGCATGGCCTGCCCCATTGGAATTTTAAGATAAAAAGGGATAATTTTCGGACAATGTTGCGGAATTATTACAGCGGTCATAAGTCACATATGCCGAGGTTTGCGAAGGTTCAAGCGATGCAGCGGCGAACTAAGGTTGAGTTTGAAGTGAAGCTATCGCGGAAAGGGAAGATGAACCCCGGAACCCTCTGACAATAAACACGGTCTTTAGAGGCCAGGGTTTAATATGTGGGAATCTCGGGGACGGCTGAGAGTGATTTCGCACCTAAGAGGAAAGATAGAGCCGAAATGTTAACTCGTTGATTATTATCTTTTATCGGGACTTGCAATCCGATGTTTCCGCGGTCTATCTGTGGACCAGCAAAGTACTTAAACTACGCAGATTGGGTGGAAATAGAGACAAAGAGCACTGCATAAGTGCAAACCTGCAGGGCCAGAGGGCATCTACCCAACCACAGTCTAACCTATTGTGGATGTCCTTTGCAAGTCTGTAATGGGGGTGGTTAGTCTGGTGAACTTCCGGCGGAGTGGCGAATGGCCATGGAGTTTCCAGTGCGGAAGCCCGGTTTCAGGCAAAGGTTGACTGCAGAAGACGGTAAGTATCAAGTCAGCTTTGTGTTAAAGATTAGAATGAAAAGGTTTGGACCAGTTCTGCTTGAGGAGTGTAAACAAAAGGATACCGGATTTGGAGCGATAAGAGCACATCAAGTACAGGTAGCGCCCAACGGAATTCCTGAAGTGTCTTAGTGCAGCAATTCGCAATATGGATTTAGGCAGCAGACATTTATGAGAAATCGATGGCTTCAACCATTTTCTTTTACATAACAAACTGGTAGCTCACGGTGTGTCAGTGAATGAGGCAGCTTGTCCGCAACTCGTGATTCATGGTTGGAGTGGGTGACTACACAGCAGGATCGGAAGATGTAAGTGGACAAATTCTGCTTCTGATGTTTATAATTGGCTTGGCACATTGATTGGTCATTTCGTGCATAATCTTTGCAGATGGTGTGAGAATGGTGAGAGAGGATACATCTCTGGACTTAGAAGCATTAAGAAGATCCTCGGCTTGCCGGAACCCAATACTAAATCTTGTCAAATGTCAACTGCCGTCTGCAAACTTAGACCAAGTCAGAAATGGAGCGCTGCGTTGCGTGTCAGAAATCGAGGATTTGGCAGTTTTTGACGCTCAACCTTATCAGTCAGCGACCAACAAGGCCAAAGAAAGAATGATCACACTTTGGGTGATAATATCGTACAACCAAGGGGAAGTGTTTCTGTCCATGTAAGAGCGCTGATACGTCCTCTCGATTTCTGCATGCGACCGTGGATCGGGTGCTTCCAAAAATATATTGACTGTATAAAGCAGGCCAAAAGCCTGGCAGAATAGAATGATGGCCGCAAGGGGAGAAAAGAGTTGTGTGTAAAGGCTCCAAGACATGGGCCTCAAATCGATGGAACGTGGAAGAAGCAAGGGAAACTTAGGATTGTAAAATGACCTAACAAGCATAGAGAATGATGTTCTCTTTTAGTCTGCTCCATATTTCGAACCAGGGGGCATAGGCTGAAGCAAACATTAGCTGTTGTGAACCAGAACCGAAGGGCCTGCTTTTGGTGAGCCGGGTTCCACGCTCTGGAGGATGCACGACAGTGAAAGTTTCAGACAGGCCCTATACCTATGGCGGAGCACACACAAAGGGGGAGGGACACCCGTTTCCACTTTTCGCATTGTATGTTTGAGTATAATTTAAATCCATGCATGTAAGTAATGGTACTATACTGCTCCAAAAGCTCTAGTTTTCATACGGCAAAGAACGTCAAATTCAGCGCTGTTTGAAGCCAAGGGAACTCGCTAAAAACACACCAGTCTGTACTTTTGCTCTACCGTTACCATCACTTATCTCCTGCATATACTAAACTGAACCGAACTGAACTGAATCGAGCGGTTGTCATAGTAACCACATTGAACCCGTACAATCGAGCTACACATGGGGTTTCTTTTCAGGGAAAATTCAGTTATGAATTTACCTATCTGAAGTGTGGTTATAAAGATTATTTTTAACTGTTGATAGTGGAAACGTTCAATGTGAGAAGGCTAAAATATTGTTAAACGCAGGCTACGCGTCAATGAGGATCCTACCCTAGTCTTTCTAAAGTAAGGGTTCTCAATAGAATCTTTTGATAATCTTAAGTTAAGTTTATGTTTGGGGTGATAAAAAGTAATATTGGACAATTAATCAAAATACAAGAATTGCCTTTTAGGGCTCCGTTTGTTTTCTCCAAAAAGTTAATTTTTTAAAAGCCTATGGCAGGAGTTTATATATATATATATATATATATATATAATATATATAATAATAATATATATATCCGCGTTATGACAATCCAGTTTTACAGTGGACGATGGTTGTACTCCAACTTTGAACTCTTTATCACGGCGTAAGTATACATGAAAATACATGTGCAGAGAGACCTATATATATATATTTATATATATATGTATATATATAAATATATCTATATATATATGATCCTGGTTGGCACTTGAAAATCGCAGGCCTATAGGTCTGTATGCACATGTATTTTCATGTATACTTGCGCCGTGATAAAGAGTTCAAAGTTGGAGTACAACCATTGTCCACTGTAAAACCGGATTGTCATAACGCGGATCTTGTATTCTCTTTGCTCTCCATTAACCACTGTGACCACTTGTGCGTCACCCATTCTCGGCTTCGGATGATTGCAATGCTGGAAACCATGATACTTGTCCGGTACAAGGAAAAGACAGTCAAGAGCGGTGGAAGTGTGAGCATGCGAGCGGGGCGTGCGTGAGCAACGCACAAGAGACGACCGCGTTTGACGGTCTACGTGGTCGGTTAAACAAGCGATCAGGAGGAACAATTTTATGTTCTTCTACACCACGCTAATGATTCCGATTTTCCTCATTTGACTGATCAGTACAGAAGCCTTCAAATCGTCTTGAAATAGCCCAATAATTTATCAAACACCGACCCCAAATTTATCATTTTGGAACATGGTGTAAAATGGTTTGGATTGATTTCTGAAACGACCTAAAAAACCGCCTTAAACCCACGTCGCCTGACTTCCTAATCGCAATGAGCATTGCTGGTAGTTGCGCGCGCAGCCAATTTATTCATCTGTGTAAACGTCCTACCACGAAAATGGACGCTCGAACGTTCGATGTAAACTTTCCTATATCACAGTGCACTGGGACAAATAACTGCAATTATCAAATACAAATTCTCTGCCAACACAAATGGTGTACGTGTGTGACAAATGGCTATTTTTTCTCATTGAAAATTCGTGCAACATCTAAGTTTTGGTTATGGAGAACTGGAATTTAGCACAGCGCTTTACGTCCATGGCCAATGGATACCTTAGAGGTCTGAGCTACCACCTCCGGACAGAATTTTGTTTCCGCGCGTTCAATGAAATTACGGTTACTTGGAAAGGATAGCCAATAAGGATTCAGCATATAGAGCACCTGATTACTGGAATTATCCCAGTTGGGGGCTGCACATGCACTGGCAAGTTTGTTACTTGTTCTACCCGGCCGGTTGCTGTCTAAGCCCGTTTGGGAGCCAAAAACACATTATTGAAAACTTCATTCACAGTTACAGTGTGATATGTACAAGGTTAGTATTCTCCGAGTACAGCCGAGCGAGCTGAAAGCGCGTTGCTCTTGTTGCCCCAGGTCTAAAAATTGTTTGCAGAGGCCTAGAAAATTCTTACGTACGATATACTGAAATAAAAGGCATAATTCAGTAAGTTGAGATGCATTTATGATGCGCTATCTCTGTAGCCAGAACATCTCTCTCCTACAGTCTTGGACGGAAGACGGCGTGCAGAATAGAACAAAACTTCACTTGCTGTGGGAAAATTTGCAATTATGCAGAAGGAAGGCAAATGGAAAAATAGAAAATGTATTTTTAAACAACTGGGCTACATCAAGTTTCCTGTTACCGCTCAACGGTGTTCAACTCCACGTTCTTTGGTTCTTCAGTCGCGTTCTGTAACATGGTTAGACGTTTCCTTTGTGAGTGCTGTGTACTACCGTGCTGTTGATCTTCGGCTACTTCTTTTCTTGTCATGCACCCACGCGACCATAGCCCCTGCCACGACTGAGACAGTAGTAGTTTTGAAGTTTTCTTGTCACAGCACAGCTTTTAAATTGTTTTTAGATTTGAGTAGACATAATTAGGCCTCATCAACAATCACCTGCTCCATTTTGGTTTTTGGAACGCCATTTTTTGTATACTCCAGAGTGATTTATCTCACGGGTTATTTCCCTGGCTAGTAATTCAGTCATCACTTGCCGCACCTAGTGAGAAGCAGTGTCATCGTACATCGTTGTACGGAAAAACTTTAACGGGAATAATAACGAAAATTGCAGCAGACTGTCGTCCACAATAAATCGAAGAACTAAAAGCACAAATGAATTCAAAAATAATAAATTGACAGATTCACGAATGCACACCCATGATAAGTAATAACTTAGTTAAAGCTCTCATGAAATACACACGTTATGTATTACACATTTGTGATTAGAATATGACAGTTCGAAATTCTCCGAGAAAGTTTTCGATATTTCATTACTAATCTTCGTGATGCGATCCATAGATAGCGATCGTGACATGTATTATATGACACATGATATGGTATACTTGCTAGCTAACCTGGATGATGTTCACGCTGGTTGAGGAGATTGTGTGATAGTCATCATTTCATTCTAAAATCAGTGTGACACGATCTTTCAACCACTGTCTAATTCGGAGATACACAACCATATTTAAGCGTGTGTAGGCAAACAGACACTGTTGCAGCATGAGCAGGTGGTATAAGGAGCTTGCGCAAGGTCCGTGTGGAAGAGGTTGCAAAATGAGGGCATAAATAACCGTCGTTCCGTTATCTTCTTTGGGTGACATGAAGGCTGGTCCATGTGATGTCGCCTACATCTTCACTAAATGCGTCTTGAATTTTTGCATGCAACTGTCACATTTACCGTGTGATAAAGCTTATATATTCACTAAAACGTAGTAAGAAATTTTCCTACATAAATCATACCGACCGTCAACTTCTAATTGAGTATTATTTTGATGATTGCGCATCTGACCGCAATATAAAGCCACAAATTTCTTAGAGGGCAAGAAATACTTATAACTGCGGTTGCAATGCACAGGTTTGGATAAGAAAGTGTCTACGGTCATGAAATCCACTGTTAGATAATCAATCATGTATTTACAACAGTGGTTATGGATTCATCCGACCTCCATATCTCACGGCCGAAATACAGATCACTTTGCACGTATTAAATATTTATAATCAACTAATAATAAAAGCCCATTTTATTAGTACGGATGACAGCTATTACGCGCTTGCATCCGATCATCGTGCCGCACTAGTGTTGGCAAAACCCTTTTGTCATTGGCGCTTCTAATTCGGTCTTTTTACATCACTCTTGCGAACTAATTTATTGCCGAAAGGGAATTCGACACCTACGCAACGAAGGCACAGTTGTCAACTGCAGACTGCATACTCATTGGATGGCGAAGATTTAGTGGACCAATTAGACATTTGCCGCAAAATATTTGCAGGAACTATGCGTCTACACAGATATGGTACAGGAGCATGCACAGATTGTGTTAGTGGGGTCGTAAGGCAGATCGTCTTATTCCGTTTACTTGCCCGATACGGATGAACAAAATAATGTTCCTACAAAAATTCAGGGTAAATATACATTGCTTTGTAACAAAATTAAAATTGCAGTATGTTAAATCATTGAGAATTTACTGGTTGCTGTGAAAACCTTCAGTTAATGCCATGCTTCTGAGGTATTTGCTTGTAAATTTCTCTCATTATGAAAAAATAAATGAAAAGTGGTGATAATAATTTCATGTATTAATTCAGAATATTTGTTTTGTCAGCATAAATGGATGTGAATATAAAGGTACGTATGCTAGAAATATATTTAAGATATATGCTGGTATGAAACGGAATATGAATTGCACGCTGCAAGTATTGGCTTACATCTGATTATACAAATGAACTCTCTCGATATATGCATATTTATGCATGCACACAGGTGTAAGCTTCTCAATGGGTTTCATTTTACATTTATGTACATTTCGTCTATTAAAAGAAACCAAAAACTAACTGACCTCTAGCACTGAATATTGCACATCAATGCTTCGTGAGTTTTGAGGTAATCTTTCTACAAATACCAGCACCGCTGCAGGCACCGCCACAGTTCTTCTTTGGTGGTTTGTATAATGGCCTCAAAATAACCATTACGGCGTGCAGCATCTAAAGAATCATATCAGATCAAATCAGTTTCCCGGCCGTCGGGCTTTTGCCAAATGCACCAGGTTCTTTTGTGCTGCAACAAAGGGAAGCAAAATTAAGACAGCAGCCGCTGACGATTACATCGAGTTAAACGGATTGTTTAGGTATCCCTTGTGCAGTCATTTATATATACTTATGATTTTTGCCTGAATTGCATGGCTAGCTCCTCTGTTATCACCCCTCGAACGACCCGTGGTCTTACTCGACCCTTCACAGGTTGCCCTTTTGTCAGCATGACAGGCGGTATGGACTTCTGGGACGGCGGTTATTGCTTAAAAACTGTTCGATGCAGACTGGACCATCATTTTTATGACCTTTATGCAATGCCAAATTGCCCTTAAAACTAACGTAGGTTAATTGGTGAAATTCTCGGCATCATTCAGGAGGCAGCACAGCATCAAAGCTCATTAATGCCTCCTATAATTATTTGATAAGCTTCTTTCTTTCATCCTTTAACTGGGTTTTCATGCCTATTGCAATATTTGATGTTCTCATTGCTTTATATTCTTCTATCTTTCCATTTCTTCATTTTTCTTTTTTTGTTATCTTATCGCAAATGCGTTACGGAGGTTAATAAGATCGGTTTTTATTTACCCCCACCACTGCTCTACTTCTTTTTCCGTTTGGTCCCATATCATTGCCTGGTCAGTCTCTAATACTTTTCACAGTTCAATTTCTCAACCGTTCGGAGCTTGTCCGGCCTTTCGCATCACTTTATTGTCAGATTAAATCTCAGTACTACATGATCTCTTCTTCCTAGGGGCACCGCCTCTATGTTCTATTTTTCGGAGACTGCTAAGTTCAATGCCGATAGAACCTGGTAAACTTTTTATAGGATCTCTTCCATTACATGCTGAAGGAGCCCGCAGCTATACAAGATTTCATGCAATGCCCCTCCGAAGGGGTCCTTCTAAGTATCCTTCAATTTTCAGTTCATCTCCGGAGCATTAAAGTCCCGCATTTTGAGTATGCCATCATTCTGCATAGTTTATCTGGTTATCCGCATTGACGTTGTCTCCCTGCAACGTAACAGCCGGGCTTCTATATGATCAACCAACTGGCAGTGATCTCCTCAGTTCCAACAATATGCAACTATTAAATTGTATGCTGGGTAACCGCAGTTCACGTTCTTCCTTTGTTCCTGTGTTATTTGCTACTATTGATAACACTGCTCCACCGTTAGGCCCATTATTCCCGTTCTTTCTCTATTGAAAAAATCCCTAAAAATTTGTTTATCTACTTTATCAGGCTATAACCATATTTTTATGACGCAAACAGTCTCGAATATGCTGGAGAGTTCATTCTGCTTGTTGTGTATATTGCAAGTTTTTGTGTACACAACCGGCACCCCACCATGAGCAGCTTTTTTCCAAACCCCTGAGTGCTGAGACTTTATTCTCATTTGAGTTCTCCCGAGCTTTAAATTAGACGGGTGCTCCCGCTTTTGTTTAGTACAGTCTGGCCTCTCCAATTTTCTATTCTCGGTCCGGCGAGTGTAAACTCAGTACTTTCCTTTGGCTCTGCATCGCCCCTGAGCTCCTTTCTTCTTTGAATAGAGTTTACCGTAATGATCTCTACACCCTCTGCTTTGGACTCGCTTGCCTTTTGCTATCTATTCGCGGAGATCCCAAGCTCCCTAGCCTGTGAGTTGACTATACTATTGGGTTCTTTCGTCTCCTCCCAACGGTGTAATCTCTCTCTGAAATCACCAGTCCATTTGACCTCTCCTTACATTCCTCAGCGGCTTCTAACGCTCGGTTCCTCTGTCCATTGTTGGTAAACTGTACAAACACTGGTCTTGGTAATCTCTATGTGCTTTGTTATTCACCCCTGCATCCACCCAACCTGAGAATCCTCTCCAAAGTAACTTGCTCAGAAAACCCTACGTTCCTCACCCAGCCGAGCACGCGGTATTCTCATCTTGTCCTTCTTCATCTGAATAACTACACTTCGATTTCTGTCTGTTGCAGTCTTACCAGTATTTTTTAATTAACCTATTTTCTGACCGACTGTTTAATTCTCCATTGAAAGCCTTTTATTAACATGTCGTTTTCCTCCATCCTGGCAAATATCTTCTGAATCGGCCTACCTTTTCCTTTGCTTATACCAGAGCCACTTACCTTTCCTTCTCCTGCTCACTCACCTTCAACTTTCCAACTCCTCCAGTCTGGAGCACTATGCTTCTGTTTCCCGCTATCTGTTTCTGATTTCGTAAGAAAGAACTTACTCTCCCCATTTCGTCCCATTCACGTTCTCCGAAGGCTGGTTGCTGTTTCCAGAACCGCTATTTTTAATGGCATAGTCTTCCTTTGAATAAGTCCAGGATTTTATGTTCCGTTTCACTACTGTCCGCGAGTCTCAGCTCGCCCAATCCGATTAGGATCTTTGTGGACTTAAAATTTGAGCAGGTCCACATAAGGTGCATGTGCTTTTCTCATCCTGAAAACCCTTTTATCCTATTCTAGCACGACCGGTGGAACCAATGTTTGCACTAGATTCTATCATCAATCATGTTCTGCCTACATCTTCCGTTATTTCAGGATGCCTTACCACTTTTCATGACAGTCTTCTCCCTTTTAAATTCAGAGTCCTGTCTTATCATGTTTGCCTCTTGGGTCTAGTCAGAATGCCAGTAGAAACTGATAGACCATGTATGATAATAAAATTATCAAAATTGACTATAACTTACTGGATAGACTAGGTCACGATGAATTACTAAGCATGCAATCACAAGTGGCATCCAATAACCACTTACAGAAAACTTCGGATATTACGGAATAGCTATAACCTTGAAAAAATTCTAAAAATTTCTGCAAACCTCAGCCTGTATTCCATGCAACTTTTTGAACTGCGTGCCTGGCAAGATTGCATTTCTGGATAAATCTAAAATTTCCAGTTACCCACGCTTAAACTTCTGCGCCAGAGGGAGCAGTTTTCCATTGGACACCTTTCATTTCCAGCTGTTCCGGAACTAATGCAGTCATTAAATGGCGAAGGACGTCCCAAATTTCATCGCCAAATGTTGAGTTCCCTACGCCTCTTGAGAGTTTCGCTGTAAACTCTAATAGATTTCGTAATACAACCTAAGGCTCAATCATAATGCGCAGGTTTTTTGGCTTTTAGTTGACTTTATAATCCGAACAAATTGCCCAGCTGTATATTCCATTCCTTAAAATGTCTTCGGCAATTTGGTCCGTTTCCGCAAGGCAAATAATTCCTTTCCACATCTTGCATTTCGACTCTCAGCCACAGCTGCATGGCTTAATAGAACCATATACGCAATTTCGGAAACAACAATTACTCCAGCCTTGGATTATTTTGTGGACGACTTGAATGGTGCCGCACTAATGGTTTCGGACTGTTGTACCGACCATTTTCAGTAAATGTATCCAGAAATAATTGACACGATGCATTTTTGGCCCATGTTACCCCGATGGACAACCCAACAGGGTGGAAACCATAGGCTGATCACAGTTATGATATGAATGGCTGCTGATGGCAAGTTAGTGGTGCGAGATAGAATTACCAAACGAAACTGAGGTTCGATGCATTTATCTACAGTGTCGTGAACAGTCAGAGATAGATGTATGATGGCATGTCTGCCATTGATTCCGTAGGAAGCGTAAGTGCTACCATACAAATACTGGAGAGTACTGTCGCTGCATACAATAATAGAAAGTCATCACCATTTACATCAAAAAGTTAACGGTGATGACTAAGGAACAAATTCGTTGATTTTCCTCTTACTTCGGCCGGCCGTGAGAACCCGACGCCGGAGATCGTCAGTTTATGGGCTTGTTAATAATTCCATCGAAACATTCTACTAATTTCATTTTTTAAATCTGTTCCCTAGAGGACTGTTTTGGGATGGCTTAGCGCCCGCTGTGCTGACTGGGATGTTCCAGCAATCGCTGCGATGCGAACAACTCAAATTATTGAGCATTTCGTGAACAACAAATAGGCAGACAAGTGATTTGCTAGTAGAAACCTTGTAAGAAGTATAAGCTAGGGATTGCACATTTCTGATGAAAATAGTAGCTTACCACATTCTTTGAGGAAGCTTTCGACCTTTGGTTACGTGTCCTCGACCCATTTCATATAATACATATCACTCGCTCTATGGTGGGAGTGCTGTTACATTATAAAATGAAGGGAAAGATCACCAAAAACAAAAGAGTAGGATTTCCTGCACCAAGGTCAATCAGGGCGTCACCGGACTTCTAATTCCCTTGACCATCAGTGCGGCAGTTATCTGTTTCACACAATTTTCAACATTTCTGGTTACTGCAACTGGAACAGCAGCATATCGGATTACTCCTTACAAGCGGCACCATTGTTCCAGTTCGGTGGTTACACATGTATGTACACATATGTGCACATGTATTGGTTTATAAACTTTTCTAAAATTGGCAGCGGATGGTTCTATTTATATCCACATTTTTCTACCTACTTCTCCTTCATTTTTCAATCACGAAAGCTGTGTAAATAAAACGAAAAGCGGTTTATAGTCAAATTCATTATTGGATGAATACATCAACGAGTTAAACTAACAGGATATAGTTGAGACCATTTGGGCGAACAAAACAATATGGTTTACCTTCAATCGCATAGTTTTGGCAATCGAAACCTAAGCACGCATTGATGCACTTCAACTAAAAGTGGCTCTCCTCATCATTGGCTGTACCGAAATTAGTTACAAATTAATGGAGATACCAGGTTTCCGAATAACGATAAACTTCTCCAGGCACATCTTTATTATTGAGCAACCGCTGCAAGCGATTAACTGGCCATTGTTACCAGGTGATCATCTTTAAATAGGCCTACACCAATATTACGTGACTGCCTACTGACCAGAATAATTCTGCAACTTTCCGTATTCCTGGTCCCCTCAGTTATTTATATTTTACTTATAGGACTCAATCTGACTTGGTAGTGCGTATCCACGTGGTTAACCAACTCATTCTTATAATGATCATTCATGGGACAATAAAGCATCCCAGGTAAGTAAACATAATCTTGCGTCAAAACCCTAAGGCTAAGTGCTACCTCAAGAATAATTCCATCATGGTGTGGTTAAAACCGGTATTGATGACGCCGATTAATTTCGTTGGTTCTTGGAAGACAGGATATGCACCGCACCTCTTCCAAAAGCTCAGTGGTCAAGGGGCACACTGGTAGAAAGTACGAAATTTGCTTAGCTCTATTAGGCTAATAGTTTTCCAATAAATTGCGGGCCAGTCAGTATCCGAGCGCTGACCTTGCATTTTGGAGCATTGCCGATCCAAGTTGTACTGCCTGGAAGTGCATTAAAAATCTACATCATTGCCGAGTAGCAAAGGGGATCCGGGAACAGCCAGGAACTTTTTGGATTCTTAAAAATTAGGCAAAACCCGGTATTTTTGGACTGCCCTGCTCCTCCGGGTGGGCAGACCTTGGGCAGACGAAAAACGAGACGCTTCTTGTTTGAGATCACTTGGACTACTGCAAAGCTAGTTCTATTACTGCTTGATATGTGTTAACTGACTACAACTGCCAACAAACTCGTTGCTCAAAAAGCTGATGATTCTGGAACTTGACGGAAAAATTTCCAAACTATTGGCGGCAATATACTGAGTACAGTTAATGTGCCCCGATACTAGTCAAGGTGGTACGAAATTGTGCTTTGAAGCTGCATGCGCCCCAAAGCAGCGAGCTAAAAAGGGAAAAGTAGTTACAAAAATCCAGTGTATTTATGCAACATCATAAAGAAAACAGGATCCCGACGCCTCTGTAAATGAGTTTTAAATGGCTTCGTAGCATAGTCTCCAATGAAACTAAGCAAATGGAGACTCACTGCATTGTGCAAATCTTGCCCCTCTACCATAAACTAATTTCGTAGATCTGACGCAAATATTTAGTCACCAGAATAAGTCGCCCAGAGTTAGCGTTATCTGTCATTGCCATTAGGCTCCTTTTTGATCTTCCAGCTGTAATGGGATCCCATGCATCGGTAAGCCAATGTATTATAGTGCGCTCGTCGATGCATACTAGAATACGTGAGTCTAACTTGTCTGTCATCATGCCAGTTATTCGTCCAGGATGGAAGTCGCCATCCTTTTCCCAGCCGTACTCAGGTCTTCTCATATAAACCGTTTAAGAGCCCTTGCATATGAAGAGCACTGAAATTATGTAGCTCACTATCACGGTAGTTGCTGACTCTCTTCCGGTCCAATTCGCCACGCGTCAACTCCTCCTCGGTGTTGGAGAACATCGATTGGTATTAGGCTGTCGGGCTCTGAGACCTCTGTTACATGTCAAGTTTCTTGCTGACTGACTCAACAAGGCTTCATAATTAATCGAGATCGGAAAGCAAATGCTCTAAGTGGCCTGAGGCGTCAGAAACAGCTAACTTCTTCATGAAGTAGTGTCCATTCGTTGGGAATCTCTGATGTCTTTTTGGACGTTTTCGATGAAGGTAAATGGTGACCGCAAGAATAAGCACCATTCATTAATTGGAACTTGCCACGATGGCGCCATCCTCCTGATAGTTCCTTTAGTTAGATTGATTAAGGCTCCCCAGATTATTTTGCTAGCTGGATAACCCACCGATGTGAATGCAGTCGACTCACCCGGATGATACTACACTATCATCCAACATACATATAAGAAGTTTGGTTGTGGAAGCTTGGGATTTTTGAAGATTAATTTGAGCGATTAGTAGTTCAATAACACTGTCCTCGGATGATATTTGCACTGGTAACCTAATCGATAAACGTCATAATCAAGTGCATAACTCTTGCTGGTTAAGCATCTCCGGGAAAAGATATTCATGGTCACCCTTTTCTCCGAAGATCCACCGGATTTCGAAGAAGCTCTTTGAAACAGCACATCTTTAATGTTATCAAAACTTACCATTAAGTGAATACCGACGGCTGTGATAGCTCTTCGAAATTCGAAGATTGGTGTGTAGTCCAGCCGTTCTTCTCCGTCTAAAAACTGCCGCTGGTAATTGGCGAATGATGTCAACCAAGGTCATTTCACTTTTACGCCATTGACTAGTTAGTAACTGAGTCGCTGAATCACAGCAACTGAGTCAGCATCAGGAAAGGACAAGATTAAGTAAATCTGAAACAATCCGTTGTAAATTTTGTAGCCAAAGTAATATCGTAACGAATCGCCTGCACTTTGCGAAAACATTTTTTACTTTCCAAATAATGGGGCAATTACATGCTTGTGACACATTGGGACCATTTACAACTAATTTTATTGATGGAAGCATTCACAGCCTGTTCTCGCAAACCATTAGCACAAAATATATACAGGTGATTAAAAGGAATGGGAAAACTGAATAGGTCAAAGGGACTGTGAAAGCTCTGAAATCGAACTTTATCATTGTTTCGCATGGACATGCTCCAGCCTTTCAGCAAAAATACCATCTAATGACTGCGCAATCGGAACTAAATGTATGCTGGTACATTTTGGATAGACCTGCTCAAAACGGCAGGTCACAATGATTAAGTGACAAAACTTGCGACAAAATGCGTACGCAAATCTGGTGTAACTACCGAATGTAAGCTGACTTCATGGGATTTGTCCGCGGCATTAAGGGTGGAGTCTCTCAGTATTAAAATTTAGGATGGAAGAGGTAGCCTGTTCGGGTGTAAATATTTCACCTCTGATACAGATGAAAATGAGTGCCGATATTTTCGCTCATTAATCGTGGGGCAAAGAGATAAGGAAATGCACCAAAGTCAAGTTGACTTAAAACATCAGCAGACTCTGGGTGGATTAAGATCTCAATTAGAAAACGGGAATCGGAACCTGCTAAAAATTAATAATTTCATGGTTCTATTACGAAACTACTAATCAGACAACCAAAATGCGGCCATTTGAATACAAGTGCTACACGTTCACCTAAACCGCTAACTGGACACTTTGTTGACTCATTCAGCACAGCTGAACAGCTCTCCGCCAACAAGAATTCATTGCCAGAAGGGAGGTGCCCTGACAGACTTTGACGAACTTAAAGAAAGTGACTTCGTTTGGGTGACTGATGGAATGCTGCAAATCCACACAAACGATACTCGCAACTGTTTGCCTTAAATTTGGCAGAAAGACTATACCCTTCTCGGCTGAATCACTCCTTTGTTTTCTCGAACACTGTGATCTGACGTTCAGATGTGGTTGAAAAGTTAGTAGATAGACTTCTCCTAATCTTCAGGAGGAGAGAAGAACCTGATAGTCACGTCCCATAGCATTTAAATCTGTAAGCAAAAGCAGCTGTAGTGACTGATGCATACAAATTTGTCATAATGAGCCACCACAGTCAGTATTTCGTCTCCGGAACCATCTCATCCCACACCATATTCTGCAATTTCTTATACAAGTTGAAATTTTGAGTCCATTTGCGCATCAGTTAGCATCTTCCAAAGTCGCACTACTCCGTTACAAGGCGTTAACTTTCACAAAAAATCTCGAACTTGGCTTTCACATTTTACTCCTTTTTGTTCACTGATCGATAGCCTGTCCAAAGAAAGCGCTTTACTCGTACTTGTTAGGTCTCGCAGTATTTTGAGTAGATCAGTTAAGCTCCCTTGCAGTCTTCTGTTTTCTAATGAGAGAGGTCTCATTACGTGTTACCTGTACTCATGTCTTATCTTGCTGGCCCTAGAGCTCAAGCATAGCGTAGAGCTGTAGGTTCTCCAGAAGAGAAATTTCTTTCTAGAAGAGTGGTCCTCATGTCTGAACGCAGCATTCTATGTGTCGTCTAGCTGCGGCTTCCTACAGCGGTGCATGCACGCCCAACTTCCTGTAGAAAACAACCGAAAAATTCTTTTTTGATCACTTGGGGTTCAGGTTGTACCGTTCAGCTCACTGGAAGTCAGCTATCATTATTACCCCAAGGAATACTGTCTCGTTGGTCACTTCAGCTACGGACGGCCCACGGAAAGCGTCCGCTTTCCTAATAGTGAATATGTCTCCTATCAAACTTTGAATCACCAACTGGCAAAACTCCCTCAGTGAACAGGACAGCAAAGACTGAATTCAACGACCAGATGCGAAGAATGCATTACGCATATCTTGGAGTTGAAATAACATCAACACGACAAAACGTGCAAAGGCAAATCATAACCGAAAAAGCGGAGCGATGTGAATGGTTCAAAAGCTAGCGTTCTCGAAGACGCCGCGCAAGTGGAATTCTATAGATTTCCGGTCAGCCAAAACAAGCACAGTGAAGTAAATTTCACAAAAGCGATGTTGGGCTTAAAATTAGATGGTAGAAAGAATTTGTTCGTTTGTTATCAGTATTTTTCAAAAGCTGGTTTTAGCTAGGGACTCAGTCTCCCCGACACTTTTACTCCTCCTGAGAATTCAGTCAGTAAGTGATTGCATTTAGCATGTAAAAGGATAATCCACTGCATATTCATATCATTACTCTGTATATGTCCATGGTTAGTTCACTTCGTTCCTCCGTACTCAAAACTTCCACGTCATCTACAGATTTTAAAAGCATCAGTGATAATTCAATGATCAAACTTATAATTTAGAGAAGGAAAAGAAATCCTGCAACCGAAGCATGCTGCTCACCACTGGTGACCCGCAGTATATCTGAATTCCCTTTTTCCACCAGAAGGCAGAACGTTCATCTCCGGAATACGCTAACCATTTATAGAGCTGATCAACTGTTCCACAGAATAGCATCTTTTAACCAAAACTTGATGACTGGCTGAGTCAATTCCCTTGTTTAGGTCAGGATTAGGATCTGCTACGGCACTTTTCTCATCTAGCATGACCAAGAATTTGTCTAGTAAAAGTATGAGATTTGAGAAACGTGGATTTCTATTTAAGAACTCATATACTTTACACATCAGGAGATTGCTCATCAGATGATTAGAGACGGGGCTTGCAAGGAGGTAATTCCTCATTGGCCATGAACCACCATTTTGAATGAAAACTGTCACCACCTCCTTCTGGTTTAAAGATGTTACACCTTGATTCAAAATGGACTACCGCTGTCAGAGATATGAACACGGATCGGTTTATACTGTCTGACCCCGCCGAGTCACTTGTTTTTAAACACTAATGTTCTTAGTATGGCACCTTCGATTATTATTATTTCTGGGACTACTTTTAATGTTGCAGCACCAAACTTCACCTGCTGTCTGTTATCCTTTCTCCCTACACTACTGAAGCACAAACTGAGGGTATCCATTTTACCGTGATCACCCTAGAACATCCCGTACCACTTTCTAATTATAAAATCCCCGCTGCATTTCGGAGCAAAAATTTTGACTGGACTTAGCGAAAATGCCCCTTTGGGTTCTGTTTAGCTTCCGCATTCAGAAGAAATATAGATATAATCTCTGCTTTCCGCTGGTGCTTACAGCTACTCTGTTATGCTTTTCATAATATCTCCAGGCTCTTCCACTTTTGGCTGCTTCGTAGCTTCGTCAAGCTTTGCTTATCTCCTTAATTGTTCTACCTACTGCTCCCGTGTGCCAACACAACATGCCTGTTTCTATTCTCCTGTAATCGGTCAAACCTGTCCTACAGTCATATAAGACGGGATTTTATTTTTCCCCGCATCACTACTACTTTGTTATTACCATTTGTCCTCCAGTTAAGCTGCTCAGCAGCCGTGACATGTTCCACCGTGTTCACTCTACCGAAATTTCCACGAAGACTAGTGGGTCATGTTCCAAATCTAGTATTTTAAAAAAGCGGCTTTTGCTGGATTTGATCTAAGAACACTTTTTGAACTTCCTTAAGCAATCATGAATTGTTTAATCAATGTCATACAGGTTGATATCAGGACCAAATGACGTAAGGAGTGCATCAAAACGTCGATGCTACATGTATTGGTTTTAATTCCGAATGATATAGTGTTAATAACAGCGTTGTTGGTAGATGCAGTGCGCCAACGTTTCGAATACCGTGGATAGTCTTTTTCAAGGCGTTTTACAATCAAACGCCTTGAGAAAGACTACCCACGGAAGTCGAAATGTTGGCGCATTACCAACGACGATGTAATAATAACATTATATCATTCACAATCCTACGGATTGAACTCACCAACTGTCAACGGGGAGTTAACATTCTTTGCAAGTTGCTCTGACAAGTCTTGTTCAGAATCAACGTCCAAGCTTCTGTGAACACATAAGGTAGTCATTTTCTTCATCGTTTGCTTCATGAAGCTGATTGTTTGGAGTAAGCAATCTATCCTGATATGTTCTGAGTACCAGGACTTCCTAAGTAAGCAGATACATTAAACCTCTCGGTACTGTATTACACCTGTCCTGAAAATAGATTAGGGGCAGTTGCTGCACTTCCTGCGGAGTATGATCATATTCAGATAGTCACGTGTCTGAGACCGGTAGTGATGAAGCGGATAAAGTCGTGGCGTTTGGACATGCAGGCCGCGGGTTCGAATCCTCTCCACTTGACAGCTCCCGGCTTCCCTCGGACCTCTTCCTGAAGAACATACATTGTTATTTCATTATTGAAGGAAGTAAACAGATAAAAGGAAAAGGCCCTAAACTCTAGTGGGTACTCCTCATTTTCACGAATATGCTACTTGCATGGTATGAATTTACGCATAATACTACGGCCTACTTGGGACAAGTATCAATACATCCTTTAGTTTGTGTCTTGCATAAGGCGAAGTATGTGAGTAATTATTGTTTTTTGGTTTCACTTGTTGATTTCTCTAAACGTCCGCACCGGTGTGCCGACTTTGCCGTCTTCCGGCCTATTTGATGCATTCCATTTAGTTTCTTTAGAAGTACTTTCGCCTTTCACTGAGGTATATTTCTCGTGCTCATTATAATTATCCTGTTCGTTGTCTTCTGGTTTATCTCTTTTTATCACCGCAGGGTGGTGTATTCAGAGATGGCTACCTTTGTGCCTCGCTCTCTTTGAAGGTAGCATATCTTAGATCTCAACTATCGGTCCCGAGGTGACCATTAACTATTTAACCACATGAAACAATAATCTCATTTTGAAGATATCAAAAACTATGCCATGACCTCCAGATATACGAATTAGTATTCCTTCTACTCGGCTCAACTACTAGTCCTGTAAAGCAACACTTAGAAGTTCAAATAACATTGGCTCAAACTGGACCCACTGAATTCCTGATCTGGATTGTGCCCATGGTCCTACTTTGTGCACCCGCTTGGCAACTGTGGTGTGCATTATACCTGCTTCATGCAATACATCACTTGCCCGTCTGCTATCAATACTTCGTCTAGCTTCGCTGACAACTGACGTCTCCTGGTCCGTTAGTGAAATCTTTCTGCTTGTATTAGTGTGGGGCCTACTTTCAGGCAGAAGCTTCTGAGGCTGCACCGACAGTATCCTTATTTCCACTTGTTATCTTCGAGGCCCATTTGTCTTTCCGCAGCTGCTGTCTTTCGACGCTGTGAATTGCACGGGAACCTTCTTCCTTTTATTAGAGTTTGTGCTGTAAGAACGTTCATGACATTGGTCGTTTTAAACTAGCTTTATTAAGCACTGTCTTGACTTTGACGCTGATTTATAGTAGTCTTTGTCTTGCTGTTCTTTTTTCGTACTTTATGGGGTAAGCTTGTTTCAAAGCCTTCTTCAATTCAGGAATTCATCAGCTATCTTATTGGGCCCATAGAATGTTCCTAAAATCACCGACATATCCTTCAAAATTTTCAACTAGTATGCCTGTAGGGGATTTGCATTCGCAGCATACCCACTGCATTCAGTTATTTCCACGAAAGAACGTGATCTTCTGTTGCGATTTTGGAGAGCCTGAGATTTACGAATAGCTCATGCACGGCATTCTATTTTTTCACCCGCCACATGCAGTGGATGTAGGGCACATTCGGCAAGCTATCAAAGATTTTCTGAGGAGGCAAAATTCTACACCTACAAAGACTAAAAAATCATCTCAGGGACTAATTTGACAATGAGAATTTTTAAGATATTTCAAAATAAATACATATATCTGCCCCAAACTTGGCTATGGATCACGTGTCGTCGGAATCATGTTGAAAGACGAAAACAATGAGCGGAAAAGAAGAAAGAAAAAGAAACAACGTGCAGAGTTGATCGTGCGTTTTATTTTTTCCATTCCATATCATTGTTTATCTATCGGGACCCAATATTCCTCTGAGTGTTTGATACTACCCGGTCACCCAAACCGAGGTAGAGTTCACTTAAAAGACCCCACTCCAAGATTTTGAACCTACGAGGCAGCAGGAAGATTTGAGGCTCGCGTAACCCACTGATTTTCCAGTTCATGCACTCATCAGATCGGGCTAGGCATCCTAGGTGCCCAGTACACTCCTCCGCCAGAGAGGCGGGTGAGCACACAGCCTTATGCATTGTATTCTCCCCATAGTTGGTTTGGAATCAGGATTTATCTTTTCCCTCTAAACTGACTACCAAAAATTAATGACCCGCCCCCCCCCCGAAGGCGCCAGACATATGTCTTCGCCTCGCACTTTAGTAAGAACACCTCCGCCACTGAAAGACATTGCGTAGGACATCTTCAGAAGAGACTACGTGAGACGCGTTCAGAGCGAGTGATCGACTTGAAACCGGAGACACCCATCTCCAATTATACGGATGCGTTTGAAGGCTGAAGAGTTATTTGGAGGTTCCTTGTTTGTGTTAGTCTCTTTAGTAGTTTCGAAGGGCCTCTTTGACTGATGTTGCCCGGTGGAAAAGATCCTCACGTGCAATGGGAAGTTAGGTTTTCCATATCGAAGTTCACATATTTGAAGCTCACGAGGCCCATGCAAATAGCGGTGCAAAATACTATTCACATCTGATGACAAGTAGCTTCAAGAACATCGGTATCGATAAATCTGGCAACTCCGGTCAGCCGTCCTGATGCTACTTTAATCCCTTCCCCACAGTAAATCAGCCAAAAAATAACAAGTAGTTTCCAACGGGTAAAAAAGACTACTTTATTTGTTATAATCACATTGTATACTTGCAGGTTGAGGAGGAAGCTCACTAGTAGGTCATATTTCCCCTCTTTGGGCTATGGTTCCTTTTCATGTTTCTGTTTTGGCGATGTCCCCCGGTGGCCTCCGAACCCGGTAAGAAAACCAGGTGGCTTTGGAGATTGTCAGGTTTTCGGGCTAACTCCTGTTTCACCTTTTCGTAGTTCATGGTACCAAAGTCAAAAAAGTTTGCGTTTTTTGCATGAGCCTTCGGCTTTCTCCTACAAGACCTCTTGATGACTCGCTTGTTACCCACCTCCCCAGACGCAATACCCTCAGAATTACACGAGAAAGGCTAAAACTTCGGAGTGCCAGTTCAATTTATTGAACTGATTGTTATTTTCGTTAAAACACAAACGTTATCCCCCATTATTTGCACTGGTGTCCACCATACCTAATTTATCGGAATCACTTATCAGTGAAACCTTATCCAGATTTTTGCGCATCACAAAAACAGTCAGTTTAGCAGGTTGGATTAGAACTGGCTCTTCAGCGGAAGTGGCGACAACGGTAGTAAACATGACTTTGCACCGCAGTGCCATATCTGACTAATGGGTATTCATCGCTAACTTTCCTGTCTCAAAAGATAAAAAGCCAGCAGATATCAAATGATCCTGTTTACTAATACCTGTTATGTCCATTGCACTGAAGATGACCGGGTAGGCTGTAATCACATGGGTGTAGTTAGACAGAGCTGCCTCCAACCAAACTTGCAGATTTGCTCACAGGCCTAATAAGTGTGTAGTTGGCACTCGAAATGGAATCATTGCTCGAGGAGCTAACTGACCCTTTTGCTGAAATAGTATGGTGCGCCGTCACCAACGGGGTCTCTTCCAAGTCCCTTGTTAACAATTTCGGAGCAATCCAAGATAGTGTTCCTCTCCCCACACTTTTCTATCGCAGTGATACTCTAGATGATATTCCATGGATCAATGTTTCAGAGTCTGCAGGTGACCCTCTTTTGTGCCAATCCCCCTAGGTTTTGTTGGTTTCAACAGATTTATTAGAAGCATATCTGGTCTTGGGTTGAAAAACCGCAAGTGCTGGGAGTGTAGTTTTACCCCCTCTTGATCAGCATTTCCGGCGAAAGGCCTAACAGTTAATAACAGTCAGCTTTTTAGAGCTGACTCAAACAAATATCAAAAAGTTTTGGGAAACGATGGTAGTTCCGTGCCTAGTCCATTGTTCAGTAGCGGCTTAGACAAACAAACTGGCAAGCTGTCGTAATTTTCAATAAATAAAAAATAGGTTTGCTTGTAAGACTAGCCTTGTTATGGATGATGGCGGAAACGTCGAAAACTAGCCGTCTATTTTGATTTGGCTGTGCTATGGAACCGCAAAACTTAGATTGTTAAATTTAAAATTATTGTAGCAGTTTGGGATTTATTTCGAACCAAACCCGGCTCTGATACACCATACCAAAGCGGTCTCTTCACGTTCGTGAATTCAACCAGCTTCGGACCCCAAACCCTATCATCTTCAAGTGTGTTTACTAAGGCTTGTTACCAATATTGTTCTCGTATTCTGTTGCAAAATTTTCTGGCTTTCTAAAGCGAAACTTTAAATTCTGATGTCTTGGTTTCACGAGGATCACAGTGTTCCATTCATTCTCCTTAATAAACTAGACTGCATGCTATCTGTCAATTCAAATCATGCAGTAAGAGCACCCACAAAATACCGTTTAACAAAGGCAATACACTACGTTCTGATGTAGTATTCCGTCTCTTCCATTTTCGGTTTATTTCCTGGATCGTGGAACTTCATCTAAACTACTGTTCCACACTTATCCATAAAACTTCGGAAGGCAGAGTTCACATGAGTTCAGTTTGGTCTTAAAATCATTAACCTCGCCCCAACGAGCGCTGGTTCTGGTTGCTGCCCCAAATCATCTCCTATTCGGAAGAGAAAAAGAGCGAGAAATAGTGGAAGATCTACTCCAAGATAATCATGTGGAAAACTGTATAAAAGAAGAAAGATTTCGGATTCAAGAAAATTAATGACTGCGTTGGTGGACCCATCACCTATTGTGCTACTAGATGAAGACCGCAGTAAGCCTAGGCATGTTTGGGATGTTTTTCGCCTTCCAATTGCAAAATTCCATTGCAGGACCAAAGTGGCTCGAGTCCAAACCTTATTCCCGCAGGAGAAGAATTGGGTGGGGTAAGTAGATGCGGTTAACTGGATACTTACATCTCAACTGACGGTCGTACATCGGGAGAAGTGTCTTCGTGTATACAAAAGACTCGATTGTCATTCATTCATTTGAGCATTTGTGGCGGCAGCGTGAGTTCCGGTCATTGATCAGAGTTCAAGAATGCGCAGCTGCAGTGGGGTCGGTGAAACTGTACGTTCCAGAAGCATGGCAGATTTGGCATGAATTTCGGTATTTAAACGCCGTTATATTCGTAGTATTGGTAGAATATAGCAGGAGAATATTTTGACTAACTCAGGGGTTAGTTATGCAGTATTGCTCTGTAGCGTTCTGTCTTTGGAACAGTCACTCAATATGAATTGTTTTAGGTGATTCAGACTTGTTTTGGGTATGTCAGCAGAACGATTGGCTCGTTGCAATTTGTTATCCGCGGAAAGTAGTGGTTGGAGGATGGTTCGAAGTGGCCTGTTGACGGCATGCAAAAATGTATGGAAATTTTAACCAGTTGACTGGCCCCTGTAGGTGGAGTTAGACTATCGCTTTGGACCTCATGAGATCCTCTGAAACGATAGTTGAACACCATAGGCACTGCGGTTCACTGCCACAGTCAGTGGCTTTGGAAACCTTTCTCCTTTCGTGAGGTTGCTTAACTTATTATTCCACAGTTGATCTTTCACTGTTCCTCGCTCTGCTTTTCTCTTTCCGGTAGATGGCACTGGGAGACAGCAACCAAAACTGGGACACGTTGTTGAGAAGTTAATGGTTTCATAACTTAACTGAATTGATTTGATATTCCCCAACCCTAACTTTGGAGGGTCTAATGGACTTCAACCCGAAATTCTAATCGGGCCTACACCGACCACTACACTAGATAAGGTTTTTATACCTTCTCGCCAGGTCATCGACTGACCACCTACAAACTTCTTCCAAACACTGTCTGCATCGTAGAACAGCATAAAGTGATCCAATTGTTCTGTGGGATGGGTAAAGCTTGTCCCAACTGTGAGGGAACTGTAGTTTAGTCGGTAGTGGGCATGACTCTAATGGAGCTGTCCCATTGGTTATCGGTGGCTGCGCGGTGGAAGACCGTGCCAGACAAATCGCTATCAATACACAGGAGCACAGGTAATCCGGTCTTACTGCAAGACCAGAAAGAGACCGCTTCAGCCCATTGGCTACCAGCTGTCAACCGACAGAGGCGTGGTCGGAAGACAAGAGTGCTGAGAAAGTCATATCGTGAGTTTTGCTACCCAATCAGAATGAGGGATCCGTATCCGAGATTAAAACGACAAGAACTAAATCAAGTGTGATGCAACCAACGAGATGGACCAATCAAGGCGTGAACCGAAAAACAGACGAAGTGATGGCAGTCACGCTTTTGCAAGCATGCAAGCAAAGTAGCTTATAAATACTTGATGTTTTCACTTAATAAGGCGAGATTTTGCACCGATTAATTTTGGTTGTTCCGTCTGGATGTAGTGGACACGGAAGATAACGATGTGAAGCTCGGATTAGCTGATTCGGAGCAGCGGTAAGACGGTAATCAACACCAGCCACCTTAATCAATTCCTATTCGACTAGACCCCATGGCCTAGTATGTTAAACTTTACTGAGTAAATTTTATCCGATCTTTCATGCACAGTTTTGTTCCCGTCGGTGTTCCATGTTCTTTCATTATTTACTTATTCATAACATTTGATCCATGTTGCCACTTTTCTTTGTTGGCTGAGGTGCGCTTATACTTGCCCACAGACTTCATCCAAATACGAATAAAAAGGAACAGGCACCATGACTGTGTCTTCACTCAGATTGATGACATTTAGTGAATTATTTAGCAATATTTGATAGCTTTAAGGAAGATAGTTTCTGCACGGACCAGAGCAATCTCCAACTCAAGAGTGCGCTTTATAAACATTTATTTTTGCCGCGACCATTTTCTGCGTTTTTTCAGCTGAATATTGTTGCATCCAGCTAATCATGAATAACTACACAAGAAGGATTTATTTCAAACAAGAAGAGGTAGAACAATCCGGCCCTTCAGTGAATTCAAATGATATCGATCAGCGCATCTCTGCCAGGCGCATTCGCATACAAAACCGGATAGAAATGCGGAAGTAAGTCCCCATGGATGCGGACTTCAAAAATCCGGGAATAGAATGCACCCCTAGAAGTCCAGTCTATATTCATATATCAGTGTGAAATGTGTAATCGAATTTCGGTAAACCAAATATTTGCATAAATTTTGAAAGCGTTGTTTTTGCGACATCATTGGCCGAAACTAGGAAGCATGCCACTGGTTTTCCGATTAGCCGGCATCTTATTGCGTTTGGCGATAGAATGCTTGCCTGTCAACCTCATGGTCTAGGTTCGAAAAGTGAAATGATAATAATTAAAACTTAAACACCGTTAGTAGACATATACCCAGTGCTTGCAACGGTATATTGTAATACTAGCTCCGGGGAGTAAAACTTATTGTGCGCAGGCAAGCAAAATGGTCACATTTTAAGAACACAAGATGTGGACAGAAGTCAAGAATGTACAATACGAAAATTTCAGGGTCAATCAGCTGACAGCCTCAGTGGATCCCAGATCGCATCGATCGATCATCCACGAACTGGAAAATGTGCCAATGAACAATCCAGTGTATTCTTCAACGCATCAAACTCTACTCGTTCAGATCGCGAGATGTCATGTAAAACAGATGTGAAATTTTGTAGTACCTAATCTGAATGGAATATCCGCTGATTTAGCTCAGACCGACCATAAAACAACGTAAATATACAGTAAATATTGGCATTGTATTTAATGCAAATCCAACTTACTGACCACCATATTAATTACGAATTTCTTATTCCTTCTTTTCATTCTGTCGAAGTGACCAAATCAGACAAACCACAAAGACGACCTCTATCGATGAAATCATTTGATAATATACGTTGTTCCCTCCTTCATTCCTCTGGGTTTCCTCATATTCATTCAATAAAAATAAAAATAATAACAGCAATAACAACAGCAAAACTATGATGGCCATCATCGTCATAATCATCATCACGCATCACTGATGGGATTACCATAGTGAAGTGATGCAACTTCCAATGGGCCAGACAAAATTTTCTGTAAAATATACTCTGTGAAAAGAAATGAGGATAGAGCAGCCCTGCTGTTATTCACTGGAGACAACGAAGGGTAGAGAAAGCTGGCCACAAGCCGTAACCCAACTGCATAACTCTTCGAGGATCAACACATACTTCTCACGCACTCCATTTTACTAAAAGGTGCAGACTCATCAACGGAGTCAAAGGTCGCTCGAATGTCTAGGTGCATAGTGATTACTGGCATTTGAAAAGTGGAACGGTGCTAGAACAACTGTCGAGGGGTGGAGATTTGATCGATTCATCCGCGACCACCGCGAAACCCAGCCTGCTCATCACGAGTTTGCCCTTTACGTGTGTTGTACAACCTGCAAAGAATGAAGGACGAAAGCAGTTTTGACGCTGTCTGGGTTAGGCTGATACCCATCCGGTTAGCGACTTCACTGAGCATGTCTTTCTTAAATATGTGTTAATAATCGATCGAGAAAAGTAAACTTAGTCGGGGTAACAAAATTTGGAGGAGAAAACGATGTTCTCCAATCACTTTCATTCCTTGCTCTAAACAAAACTGGTAAAAGTCCATCGAAGGCTAGCGCTTGTGATATTGCGAAGCTAAGATTTTTTGAAGATCTTCACCCTAATTAGTGGATCTACTGTATCAGTACACGAGACACTTGCCGGAAAAACTACGGGAGGAGCTGACACTGTGGGCAGCTACACTGAGCTTTGAAGAACTCCATTCAACATACAAGAAGTCGCAGCTGATTGTGGACAGGCGAACGGCCTCAAAGACAGAATGCAGATTTTTTCCCAAACACGAATGTCTTTGTACATACTAGGCAAAACATAGCGGTCAGAGATAAGTTTGTTAGATGCATGCAGTCTGGGGTGAGATATGGATTGACTGCTTAAAGATTACGCAGCTCATCAAACGAGGGGCAAACGGTTGAGGCTTCTCCGTGGACATGTCACGAACAACGAGACTGCTTGAATCAAGAAGGGGAGCATCTTTCGGTACTATGGGGATGGTGAAGGCAGGTAGCAGATTAGCTCATTGTCATCCTTCTGTGCCTTTGCGATATATCCCAGCTGAATAAGGATGGTACAATCAATTGATGGGAACCTCTGGTGGCTTGGATATGAGTTACACATGCCTGCCCATCGCCTATCTTTTCGTTCTCCTTTTGCACGTGCTAAGCAAAACTGAAAGATGCAACATGGCAGCCAGGCTATGACTTGGCTTAGAAGTATGAAGAAGTTAGTCTCAGTTTTGGCCTCGGTTGGTGTTTTCCACTGGCTTGGCTGGTGCTTAAGGGACGCGGGTTGTTGTTGGTTAGAGACGCCGAGAAATGTAGCTCAGTAACGAAGTCAGCGGGGCAAATGCTGCATGGCATATGTGTGGAACTGGTGACATTTACAATATGCAGGGTTGCAACAAAAAACAATCGGTTTGTTATGGTTCATTATTATTATTTCCCTCCGGAGTTGTCCACCTTCTGTGCAATTCCATTTACATGTTGTTGTGTTGGGACCATAATTGTTTGCAATCCGCTATATATATGCATTCACGAGAAACTGGACGATACAGAACACCCACCAGATTATCAGAACCTTTTATATGCATTATATCGGTGGCGTACTGCGGATATTTTCGACATATTGAGTTTCTCAAGGGAAATAGCGACCATCGTTGGGAGCTACAGCAAATGCCAGTGGTTTATCCTGAGTGTAAATGATGAAATCACCACCCCCTAAAATGTGCCGTATATGCTTTATTGTGTCGTATATTGCGAGAAACTCACACCTAAATGTACTCTACCTGGACTCTGCTGGTTGCAGCTTCCGGGGGAAAAATGACAACGACCGTGTCAAACTATTGACCATTTGGTGTAATTCGAAACTGACAACTACCTCAGAGGCATCCATTCACAGACCGAGGATGGTCTCGCCGTCGTTGTTTATGAGGTCAGGGACGGATATTTTTAGCTGTGGGGTTCTTTCAGCCTCCGGGGTCATGGAGAACTTATGCGATTCTTGCTTTAGACTTAAGCGGTATATAGATCTCGAAGCAATTTGGTGTGAACCCATGACGGTAGTCGGTAATACCCAAAAAAGACGGATAACCATGAAAGACCTTGGTTCTGGTTAATCACAAATAGTATTGGCTCTGCTTTGTGGTGGTTGGACACATTCAACATCAACATAATGATCAAGGACCACTTACAATATACTTAGAGATATTGATAGAGATCTTGTGCTTCTGAAAGTTTGTGCTCGTCTATAGTGGCAATGAGAATCTCATCAGTACACACGAAAATGAAATTGAGGCCCCGGAGAACTTAGTTCGTGAACCTCAGGAATGTTTGAGCTGCATTTCGTAAGTCAAAGGGCGCGCGAAAGAAACGGCGTTGTGAAGCAATTTTTGGAATGTTTTCCTACGCGACAATAAGCCCGTACCAGATCCAGCTTCATAAATATGCTTTTACTATACTGACTGTTACATAATTTGCAAATGTTTGGAATCGGCCATGGATCGGGTACAGCTGCATTGTTTAGTGCAAGATAATCACCACATGGGCAGTAGTCACCGTTGCTTTTCAAGACCTTGTAGAGTGGGATGTCTATGCAGTGCTGGATGGCTGAAGTATCCTCAGCCTCCAAATGCGTTCAGATTTTGCAAGGGCTGCAGAAAGTATTTCAGGTAACAGTCGACGTGGGTGCACTGTTCTCGGGGGTGTGGTGCTGAACGTCCTATTTTGTTGTAAATTAGTCCAAAATGAAAGAAAATGATGACTGTATTGTCACTGGGCTATTCTTCAGAATAGGGATGCAGATGCACAGATGTGGTGCTCTCTAACAAAACGCGGTGTTGTACACCAGCTACTGGAAAAAAAGCGGAAAGAATTTCGATTGCGAGAATGTGGTGGGATCCGTCATGAGTTTTGAAAACCCAAGGGACCCATTTCGTTAAATCTAATTTAGGTGTCGGAAGTTTTTGATCGTACTTATTTCTGGAGGGACCGTTGGCTGCTTGTAGAATGACTGTAGTTAGACCCCGTTGGTGTTGGCCTGGAGAATCAGTGATCTGGGCACTCGTACCAACTAGAAATTCCATGGAATTGGACCAGACGAAGTTGTATACCTGGTTCCAAGGAAGTGACAGCCGTCAAAATTACTCACTATTTCACTTTTTCTGCACTATTTGCTCTGTAATTAAATAGGGTCGGACATCGATCGGCTTCTGCAGCAGAATGCTGATGATATCACCAGTAGGATTAATTAGATGGGAAAGGAGAACGTCTTCCAAGCGATGGAAGGAGCGACGACAAAAGTATTTTGATTTAGTTGCTTGAGTATAATATTTATCTGAGATGCAAGATGGATTCTGCAGGCGTCGCGAAGGGGACAACAAAAGGAACCCTTCCCCTGGGATTAGAGCCAAACGTTCGGTCGGAAGGTTCGGTTATTTCTGTTGTTGAAGTATCATCCTCTACTGATTCCATCTAGTAAACGAAGGAAGTTATTTCTTCTCCTTACATCGTAACAGCTGGTTGTCCATTTTTTGAGACCCCGAAAGTTGATTTATATATCTGAAAAGTTGAGGTGGTTTCCGAAATCCGATTTCAACACTTGTGAATAGAGTATCATGGCGTTGATTATCAGATAGTGCAATAAAATTGATCGTTGTATGAGAACGTTTTAGGAATCCTTGCACACGCTTTCTCCGCTACCTCGGCGGGGAGGCTGTGCCAGACAGAAATTCATCACAGACTGAGAACAGACGTGAAGGATGCGGAAAATTATCTCTGTCTGCATGAGCCGCAAATCGGGAGAATTTTAACGATGACTAAGGACTCATGGGTATTTTGGCCGCTTTCTGCATCACATTAATTCATGTTAGTGCACAAAACGAAGTGATATGATCCGCAAATAAATTCATACACAAGGGAAAACCTAAACCTTGGTAGTGAACTGTAGGCTCACCGATTTGAAGTAGGAAAATGAGCTACAACATTTCGCCCCTTTCTTGCAACAGCCCGTGACATCAAGTTAAGACTGAAAACCTGCACAACCGATGATTTGCGTCTACTAACTTAGACTGGGTCACGTGGTTCTGTCGCTTAGTTGTCCGGACTGGTCTTTGGTTGAAAATTCAAATAATCAGACTGGACGTGGGATCGAACAAGTAGATCTTAATACACATCCTGTACGGTACCGAACCTCAACACCATATGGTATGAGATTCTTATCCGCCACTGGAGTCTGCATGTCCCAGACCTTTATTCACCAAGTAATCGAGCTATGAAGATGAGACGAATGTGCGGTACTTCCTTGATTTCTCAATGGTGATTTGGGCGTCCATAATATCTGGTAAGTTCTTTTGAAATCGTGTTATGCACCCTTTTGCTGCTATTCATTACACGAATATCTTTGTTACACAGGCCAGAGGAAGCGTCCAAACAAAAGGAAGAGGCCAAAGAAATCCCTTTAAGTGAAAAACAGATAGATCTGAGTTCAAAACATATTTCGAAATTGGTCCGAGACGGAGATGCTTTTATCAGCAACATAAGAGTTGCATGTGATGCCCGAGAAAACCTGCGCCGCATTGAAGAGGATGAGCTAAATCAACACCGAACTGAGAGACTAGAATGGGACGCAAACGTTGGTATGGAAACATTCAACAAGGTTAGTCTACAAGCCAGCGATTCAACATGTTAAGGAAGATTACAAAGGAATCGGCAATAAAATCATTCAGTCACCATAGCTAGTCAGTCATTCAGTCAGTCAGTTAGTCTGTTATTCTGTTATTCAGTCTGTCAGTCAGTCCTTCAGCCAGTCACTCAGTCAGTCAGTCAGTCCTTAAGTCCATCAGTTTGTCGCTCAGTCAATCAATCACTCAGTCAGTCCGTCAGTCATTTATTCTGTCAGTCAGTCACTCAGTAAGTCAGTCTGTCAATCTTGCAGTCGGTTATTCTGGCATGTAATCGTCAATTTCATGCAGCCAGCCATTCAGCCAACCCATGAAACATTCTGCCCCTCAGTCAATCGCCAAATCCAGTCATTTAGTCATTCAGCCGCTAGGTCGATAATTCAGTCATTCAGTCTGTTTGTCAAAACCTTTCAGTGAGGCAGTCATTCAATACAATCAGAATGTCAGCCAGCCTGTCACTGTGACTTATTAATTCAGACAATCACCAAATTCAGTCAGTCAATCAGTGAGTCAGTCATTCGACAAATTAATCAAGTCGGTCAGTCTTAATGTAAGTCAGTTAGTCAGTCTGTCAAACAAGAGGTCAGTCAGTCATTCAATCAGACCGTGACTCAGTCATTCATTCATTCAATCAGTCATTTAGTCAGTCAGCCATTCAGTCAAGTATTCAGTTGTTCATATAAGCAATTATCAGTTTCATTCAGTCAGCCAGTCAATCAGTCGTAATTCAGTCACTTGGTCAGTTATTCATCGAGGAGATCACTAAACTCAGACAGTCAGTCAGTCAGTCATTTGGCAATCATCCAGTCAAAACTGGAATCTTTCAGTCAGTCAGCACTTCGTCAATCGGTCAGTCAGTCGCCCAGCCATTTATTCAGGCAAGTAATCATCAATCGGTCAGTTATTCAGGGAGTTCTCGTTCCTTGATCCAATCAGTCACTTATTCGATCACTCTTCGGGTCAGGCCGTCATTTAAAGTCGGTCAATCACACACCCAGTCAATTAGTAATTCATTCCCTCCTTTACTGACTCAATCATTCAGTCCGTCATCTAGTTCATCACTCATTCTCTCATTTTGTCAACCAATCGCTCAGCCATTCAGTCAGTCAGTAACAAAGTCAGTCAATCAGTTACCAATCAGTCAGTGAGTCAGTTAGTAATCCTTTACTTTTCAAAGCAATCACGGAGCAAGTCAGTCAGTTACACAGTCATTCAGTCACTCAGACAATCAGTCAGTAACTCATTGAGTCGTTCAGCCATTCATTTACTTATTCAGGCTAGCAATCATCAGTTTCTTTCAGGCAGCCTGCCAGTTTAGTGTAAACTTATCTTCCTGGAAATCAGTAACCAATTTCAATCAGTCAGTCATTTTATTGCTCAGTCGGCCTGTGAGCCAGTCAGTCGTTGTACCATTCAGTCAGCTAGTGATTCACTCATTCAGTAGCATTCAGTCCGGCTATCAGTCAGTCGTTCACTCAGTCAATTATTCATTCAGGCAATCACGAAATTTAGGCAGTCACTCGGTCACCCATTTATGCAGTCAGTCACTATTTCATGCAGCTACTCATTCAGACATCCACTCTGATCTGGAATCTCTCATCCTCTCGGTCATTCGGCCTGTCATTTAGTCAGTCGGTCAGTCTAATTTCCAGGCAGACAATCATCAATTCCATTCGGTCAGCAAGTCACTCAGACCATCGATCAGTCATTCAACCAATTCCTCAGTCAGCCAGCCAACTAATCGATGAGTCAGTGGAGTTCTGGGTTAATCCCTTTACCAATGAACATTCTTTCTGTTCATGGAAGTGTAAATCCCTATGCTTTAGCAATCAGTCGATAGCCTCCTCTATTACATTGTCATCCTCGATGTCTGTACTAAGCTATACTTCGTACTTTTGCTCGCATAGTCATTCAGCTAATGTACCACTGTCCCTACTTTCCCCTTTCTATTCCTCCCATTCTCTCTTAGATAACTTCTGAATGGGAAAATATGCGAGCCTCAGATATTCCACAAAATACTCGAGACGTAGGAACTCACTTACAACCTAATCAATTATTCTGATTCAGTTGTTAGCGGATCAGAAGTTGGCATGCGCAGATCTAATTGAGGAGAAAAACAAACTGATCAATGAATTAAATTTGGTGAGTGCCACTTCCCCTGTGCTCTATTAAGCTCACTTGGACGTCGGTTTCTAAATTGCTAAGGCGTTCGACTCAAAATCGTTCGTCCCGGGTTCGCGACCAAATTCGGGAGCGGTAGATATGTACTGCTGATGTTTCCTAACCAGAATCAAACAGCTGTACAGTGCTCCCATGGTTTTTTAATGGTCAGTTGGGCGATCATATCACATGATGAATTATTTCATGAAAACATTCAATCTCCTACTACTAAAATGTACCAAGTAATCAAGCTGTGTAGGTCATATCCAAAGCATTGGTCGTACTTAGGCTACCTGCACAGAAGGCATCTGAGTAGGGGTCGATCGCTGTGAGCTAGTGGACAGTAACCGTGCAAATCAGTGACGGATAGGTGGAACATCATGTGGTGAAGTTGAACAAACCGTAGAGAGCCTGCCCGGTAGCGTAATGGCTAAGGCGTTCGACTCACAATCGTTCGTTCTTGTTCGGGTTCGCATCCCAGTTCGGGCGCGGTCCATATGCACTGCTCATGATTCCTAACAAGGATCAAACAGCTGTACACTGCTTCCATGGTCTCTTTATGGTGAGTTGGGCGATGATATCACATGGTGAATTGTTTCATGAAAACATTCAATTTACTTCTACTTTCGCATTTTTTAAATTTGTTTTAAATATGAAGTCCGAATTACGTAAGTGATTTATCGACATATCAATGCGTTCTATCACTTTTTATGTGGTATTGCAGCTCCTTTGGTTGATGGATTCCGCACACCTTTCGACTATGTTGTTTAGTCTTTGTCAAGTCAATTTTTATATCCAGCTAAATGGGGGAACTTTCACTTGCCAACGGATGTTCAATTGTCAGTGTCCGTGAATGTGCGTAATTTGGACTGTATGCCGGGTGAGAGATTAGTGCAATCCACGGCATGCGCTGCCTTGGTGGCGAGGTTAACTAGCATATGGACATTCGGAACTAACTGTCAGAGATTTCGCATACATGGGCAGCCCTAACAACTTTGAGAATCAAACACTGCAATGGTCACCATGCTAGCTGACCTCACCACCACGGCCTTCAATGATGTGGAGGACAACCAATCCCTCGCCCGACCCACAGTTCAAAGTGCACACTCACAAACATGTTCCCTCAGTTATATGGTTGTAAAACTTGCCTTGATAAAGACTACTCACGGTGGTCGGCACGTTGGCGAATTACATTTACCAGCAACGCTGTTATTCACATTATATCAACCACAACATTTAATAATGTGTTTGAATTGAACAATATCGAATAAGTTTCTTGAGCCATTTTGCTTAAACAGTAGCTCAGCGCTGTTCGGGGGACTTGAAGTAAGCAGTTATTGTCTGAGAAAAGCTTTCTGAGCAGGCGGAGTAGATGCGGTTTAGATAAGGCTATTTATTCTGCCTATTACTAGTTAGCCAATTTTTATTCTTCGTATGGTTTGTGCACCTTGAACAGCCTAGCGATGGAGTACCCTCTATTTAGCCTTTTGCATTGGCATCCTTGCATTCGAAATCTTTTCTTTTCTGGGTGGTTGTTCAACTTATTATTTCGCAGTTAATCTTACGTCGTTCCTCGTTTTGTTCTTTTCCTTAAATAGATGATGCTGTCAGGTGGTTGCAGGATTATAAAGTGGGAAACTCAACTGAACGGAGACTATGTTAACAGATTATAGCTTGATTCAGAAGCTATCTTCCTGTGTATATTTTGCATCAGTTACCTTCTATCCTCAGTACCTGCCGAATTCACACCATCAACTCTTTCTATTTTTCGGCATGCTCGAGGCATGGTTATATTGGAAGGGACATGTCCCATAGCTGCTAGGACCTGCTACGCGGGGGAGTGAACCAGCAAGCACGACCCTTTGACCTAGCGTGGCATTGTGACACACTAGTTCGGATATGATAAGCCGAAAGAAAGCAGATTGTCATCTGTCACTATAGTGGCCAGCGAATCTGGGACTTAAAACTCTAACCCTTTCAAGGTAGATTCATAATCCACTTGGCCACCGCCGGTCTGTAAAAAACACCCTAGTTAAGTATTTCATACTGTTTTACAACGTGCTGGTGAGGATAACAGGTACGACAGCTGGAGATGAGGAATCAGTAGAAATGTGACTTTGAGTGTGAGGTGAAAAATTTGTATCCTTATTATGTATCCAGGATCACTTTACTGAGTTCGTGCTTGTGGAGGCAAAAGTTAACGATGTTCCTTACCATTTTGTGCACTCCAAGTAGAATCCGCGCTGATGACAGTAGCGGAGATATGCAAATATGCACCGAAATGGTCCTGGATAAACTGTACTTCTCCAGAGAAATTTGAGAAGAGAAAATATTGGTTTCCCCAAATCGCACTGTCTCTGGGAGATAATAACGGTCATTATGACACTCACCCGGCACCATTCTACCAATAGAAAGAGATGACTCATTCTCACATCCTAGTGGACACAGTGTGTTTTAGACCTATAATCAATAGCCCACAAAGGGTAATCGTGAAAGTGATATGTCTGATAAGTACTGAGTGAAATAACATCCTTAATATATCGACTACAGTAGAGGTAACTCGTCAGCGAAACACCGACTGAATTATTCTATGACAGATAAGACTGTTGCTAAGGTGGCTTTGCTATTATGAACCGAATCATTGCGGAAAACTTGTATGAATCAGAAGGTTTTACGGTAAATCTGTAGGCACAGCTTGTCTGTACAGTGAACTTCATATAATCAAATTACAAATTGATTGGCCACTATTGTTCGATAAATTAGCGCCCAACCAGCCAACCAAAATGTCCCTTAACTGTTTCCTTCAGATTTTGAGTTTCAAATAATTGCTGAACCAAACTAAGAATGAAACATATTTGAATAAACAGTTGACACTTAAGCATTTTAAATGTCAGGCTATTCGGTCTAACTGAGAAAGATAAGGTGAACGTAGATTATTTTGGTGATTGTTAAGGGATCAGTATCGTGGCATGGGCGACGTACTTATCACAATATGGAGGGTAAGCAGATGGTAAGTGAACGATAACTATGTGATTGCACGCCACTGTCATGATAGATCCTGCGAAATAATACGCTGATTTGGAGTCCATCAACTACTTGACCCACTCGCTTAATTTATTAACAAGGAAATATAGTCTATAGGGTTGTAAGCAAAGTAAAGTGTCTGTGATCATTTGTACAGGGTAATCATAAATTGCTGGGCCACGTGTGCTTTACTCATGGTTTTATTGCTGGAGCTACTTTGACTAATTAAATTGATATCGAAAATTACTCCGAAACTATTTCAGGCCGAAATTTCATTCGGTTTATCCGGCTATTGTCAGAATAAATCATCGCTGTATGTGTCGTACTCATTACTCCTTTTTAATGACTGCAAGAAGTGTGCATGAGAGTTGGGTTCAAACTAGTGAATTTTACTCCCAGTCCGCCGTGGATAGATCCGGAATGATTTTTCTTAACACCTGGGACATTGGCATTAAATGTACAGTGTGTTCCTAAGAGCTGTCCACACACTGACTTAGGTTGATCAGATTGTACTGGTGTGCATTGTAAATCGCACCAAAAATATGTACCAGAGTAACCAGAATAAGTCACTAGGCCTCTTTTGTAAGATATTAGGCCAGCCATATGCCTCAAAATATCAGATTCCTCAACGGCGCTAAAACATTCAAGAACTGCAAAGCGAATTATACTGATTGTGGGGCATTTGCTCTTTAACGCATAACTCATTCAATAGGAAAAGCGTGATTCTAACCCTTAAATCTATCAAATCAACAAGTCATTCAAGCACTGCCTCCGACTTGGTCATTCGATGTTTCCTGAACTCTGTTCCCTAAGATAAAACATTATAACGATTCCATACTCTGCATACTAGTGCATGTTAGAAATAACCAGACAGTCTGTCCCGTCCCATTATTTAGCTTGACTTCATCCAGAGAGACGGGTGGTGGATAAGAGAATAACGGGTTCCCTTCATGTCAGCGTCAGTTGACTTTCCCACTTGACAACCATTATGTCCTCTTGTCATAATTAAGATGGAAGTAAAAAACTAAGTACTAATTACCAAAGTTTGCTGTGTGTAAGGATAGTGATTCGGATTATCCATTACACTAATCAAAGATGAACACTACTGCGAGGACTGCGCACCGATTACGTAAATTGATATTCTGAGCGAAATCGGCGCACAAATGCAGGCGGACCAAATTAGCCGTCAAAAGAATCGATCAGTTAGTGCTGATCATAGAAAACCGATATGCACTACTTGATTCTAACTAACGAACGAACTTTTGTGTCTGTTCAATTTTGCTGTTCTGTCTAGAGCTAATGGCAACAGGAGACGGGATTGATTATTGACTGAAGAGTTGAATCCGGAGCAGACATCTCTTCTTCCTGTTTCTGCGTTACAAGACACTATCTGCAAGAAGAACAAATTGAACAAACAATTGTATGGTTCAAAGTTCTAACCTTCAACTTATTTCTTCTTTGTTGCTTCGTTCCCTAACTTCAGGAAATCAAAGCAAAAGATGATCATTTTGTGCGGGAATTGGGAAAACGTAGAGAAGATATTGAACTTTTATCGCAGAGAATGGAATCCCAAATCCAAGCAATGCAGAGGACGTACCGGGAAGAACTTGCAGCTATCGAGGTGAGAAACCAATCAGAGATTCGGAAAAGGTCTTGAAATCGAGTCTGCCTAGTAGCTTCCAAGGGACTTGTGTGTATTGATGTCTCTGAGTGAAGTATGATGTAAATGGAAATACTTTTCCCAATTGAAACAAGTTTAAAAGCACCCACGTTTATGACCATTTCATTGTTTTATTTAACTTTCTTATAACCTTTATGGACTTCTCGAGCCAATCACTTTGCATTCGTCCCACTGACTTTGGTTACAAGCCATATGTTCACGGGACTTCCATCAGCCAAAACCCGTACTCTGTGGATCCCGTAGTTAAACCAGAACGCAACAAACAAGGACTACAAAGGTGCCAACCTCTTCTCACCCACATGAGCATTCAAGGTCCGACGGCAACATTGTTTCTTCTAGCTCTATATAGGAGATGCAAAAGGCGCACATTTATTTATGCTAGAGATGGACAGAAATAACCAGGAAGACGTAGCATTGGATTCATAGTGAAACAATAAATGCAGGTGAAGGTCGATCGTCAATAGCCGTCAATTTTTGGCGAACCTCAGCGAATTTATATATATATATATATATATTCACTTTCGACAACAATGCCTAGTTTAGACCGCTACGTCACAATAAACTTTATAGCACAGTATATGCCTTCTAACCTCCAATATATATATATATATATATATTTATACAAAAAGTTATGGAACAAAGACTACCGATGAATGGCAACCGACCGTATATATTGCTAATGAAAAATGACCCAGTTTGAAAATTTGTAGTATTCTGTCTTGAACAAAGAATAAAAACATTCCTAAGACCTCTAAGAGGTGGGAATTTGGAGGCACCGCAATGATCAAGGTTGCCCTCGAATTTTTCCAATGTTAGAATCATTATTGAACTAATGGGTACTGGAAATCCACCCGAATCTCTGCTAACCAAAGGCTCTTATACTGGCCTGAGGAAACATCACTTCGTGGGGGTGATTCGATTGGAATTAACGGGACATGTACCGTGCTACTCTTCACGTATATCGAGTAGTGTTGGACGCCATCTGAACAACCGTAGTTTTGTTTACTCCGGTCTGGAGCTGGTGTCACAGTGGTAACACGCACACACACACCTTGCAGTTGGAAAGCCAGGGTTCAAACTATGTGTGCAATGAGGGATATGCACCGCCACTGAACTCTAGCAGGAGCAGAACTCGAACCCAAGTCTTCTCGAGTGTAAGGTTACCCGCATAACTTGAGTTTTGTATGCGGAATGTGAAGCCGGAAGGACAGTCAGCAAAGCGTAGAAAACTCTGACATTTGTAGACCATTGACTGTTTAACATAAATCTATTGAACGAAAAGTTTTGGAGAGAAATGCAAATTAGGAGATTTCCAAAGTCACGAAATTGGGATAAACCCAAGGAAGGTAATGGTTCAGATTTGTGATGACGCATTAAATATATATATAGGCCTGAAAACAGGTATGGTGCTAAAGCAACAACATGCAAATGGAACCTAACAGAAGGTGGGCATTTAGGGTGAGATATATTAAAAATGAAACATAACAAACCAGTTGTTTTTTGTTTTCACCACGCACATCGGGCGATTTTTTGGTGGTTTTCGGGTTATTTTCAAGGGGGATGATTTTTACAGACAGACCATAGATCATTCGCCCCACTGACTTCGTGACTGAGCTAAATTTCTTAGAGTCTCTAACCAACAACAATCCGCATCTCTTAAGCACCAACCAAGCTGGCTGGAAGCACCAACCAAGCTGGCTGGAAGCACCAACCAAGCTGGCTGGAAGCACCAACTGAGGCCAAAACCGAAACTAGCTTCTTCATACTTCTGGCTTGACCGCCACGTCGCTTCTTCCAGACTTGCTCAGCACGTGCAAAAGGAGAACGAAATTATAAACGATGGGCAAGCATGCGCAATACGTATCCAAGCCACCGAAGGAGACGTAGAGCGATTATCTCAGTCTGAGTACGTTTGTCTGCACCCAAAATACGACAACGCACCTCATCATTGCTTACCCCACGTTCTGCATCACATCTCCGAAATAAACCCATTTAGTACGACATTCTGCTTGTGTCGGGTAACCAAACTTTCTGTAAAATGGTTACTAGTAAGCGTTCCCTGGACGTTGTAGAATCCATCGGTACTCAGTTCACTTTATCTGCACAAGATTTTCTTATCTGTTCGTCAGGTTCTCATTATTTTTAAGCGAATGCCCCATAGATGTCGGATTTTATTTACATTTGCGATTGTCATAAGCAGGACGAACTGGCAACATCTCGTAACACTCGTGTTGAATTAAATTTTTTGTCCATTCAGGGTAAGATCTGTAGTTTCGAATTCCTCCTTTATATAAGTATCAGAGAGCCTATATATTACATCATTCAGTCGTTTCCCAATTCACCGTATACTCATTAGTTAGAGAGTTGTTTTCATTGCTTGCCGGGTATGCCTTGACATCACCACATTCAGATAGGTTGACATCTCATTACGATGAGCGGTGCGCGAGTACCTGATGAATTCATTCAGCCAAATTCGGTTTTGAATCTGTATAGGCTAATTGAAAAATGATTCGGGTTCCATTAAAGCTTGGTCCTAGTGCCAGAAAGTCAATATCTGATCATGGGATGATTCATGTTCCCTAAGTCAAGATTGTCTGTTAACATAAGTAGTGAAATGAGCAACAAAATAGAAGTATAAAATGGTTCCGGATGAAAAAAACTAGTTTTGCAGTTACTGCCACTCCTCAGATAATCTTGTCCCGTATTTTCGGATTCAGTCATTAGGAGTTGTGTCCTTCTGGAGAAATTTCTTCCTCCCAGTCATGTACACCAAGTGCCATTTTTATCAAAAGCTTAAACTTGGTTCCTTATGTCCTCTTCTTGGAGTTTAATGCTGAATAACGGGACTGCATTCATGTGAGAAGTAGTTCAGGGCAGACTGCATGATTTGATTTAGTATAAATGCACTTAAATGCCCGCTTCATGGAAAGACTATAGCAATCGTCTCCTAATCTGCTGTTCAAAAGTGCCGAATTTGGCTGTGGAATTGCCGAGAATCCTGTGAAATGTTCGTATTCTGATCCACTGGATTTGCTCAAACCATTTGGCACAGGACAGTACCTAAACGATCAAATCAACGTAAATAAAGTTTTCGGTCATGTGAAGTTGTCTATTTTGCGCATAAATCGTGCTTATTTGCCCACGAAATCGGTCTTACTGTCAACTGGGCGAAAAACTCAAATTGCCAGTTCATGTGCTCCAGTTGGACCCATGTTTTGGTCAGCGTGTTAAAATGTGATTCCCTTTAATTTTTTTTTCATTTCATTCAGGCCGCACTGATTGCACAAAAAGACAAATTGGTGACGGAACAGAATACCGAATGGGAAATGCTCATGCACGAAATCAAACAGAAACAAGTAAGGGAAAGAGAATAATGTACCCATTTGCCTAGTTGAAGCGACTAAGTGAGTTTTCCGTAATTTGGTGTGTTTCAGTAGGTCCGGTTTTGGAGCTAAATTCGATGCACCGGGTCAAGGTTTACGGCCTTTAATTGTGTTTCTTCTCAGTATGAAGAATAATTGCTTTCAGAAATAACGGATCTCACCGATTTGGTAATCGGTTAATCGTGGTCAGGACAATATGGGTGGATGGTCTCTCTGAATGATCAGTTCGCCCGAAACGGGAAACATTCACTCAAGCCGTTCGACTCATATCGTAACCAAGGATCCGCTTGACAAAAGCATAAAAGTGACTCTGTCTGAGATCAAAGAGCAACAGTCTAGTTTGGCAAAGTGATGCCCCTTGAGCACTACGGAAGCTGTCGCGATCCGTCTTCACAATCCTCCACTGTGCTCTTAAAAACAGTTTGTGGTTGCGCTTCAACTCCCCTGGCCCACCATACGTCCCAATGCAAACCCTAGACAACAAAACGATTAACACAACACGTTCATGTGTGTTCAGGTTATGCATGTAACACCACAAATCCCGTCTCCACCCATATTTTAATTTGACTAATCCAATCCCTCCTAAGGAAAATCTTTCCAAATATAGTGTGATGTAATTGCTTGAAAACGAATTAGTTCGCTAACTTGTGTTTTCTCAAAGAAACTAAAGCAGACTCGTCAATCTTAACTATGACTAGCGTTAATACTGGGTAGGTGTGCGTTTGTGTGCGTGTGTGTGGTAAATGGATTTGTCACTCGCTCCATTTGGAGAAACCACTGTCATTGTTAGACAGCAAGAAGAGCACCACTGAACGCTGTCTGTCTCGCCAAGTTGTACCTGTCGGAATACAAAGAATAAATCGTTAGGATGATAAGTCCACTTAAGAATCGCATGGTCATTCGTCAGAGGATTTTCGTCGGTCAGGCAAGGCTAACCTTCAGAAGGGAGACACAAGTCTCGAAAGTATTAGTTTTTCTTTTCAGCGGTGTGTTTCGCGTATGGATGGATGGACAAAATTTACCCCGAGGCACACGACCGATTTGGCGGTTGTTGGCACTCTTCAGGTATGCGTACCCGTTACTATTCTGTCCAACCATCCCTATACTAGTGCGCTGCGCTCGTTTCCTAGTTTCTCACTAGAATCTCATTTGAATCGTTATGAGTGTGAATGGATGGTAAATCCATTTAGGAGTCGTATGGTGATTCGTAAGAGGATTTTCGGCAGCCTAATAAGATTGTAGTGAGAAACTAAGGAAGGGGCGCACTACTATAGGGAAGGTTGGACAGAGTAGTGCTGAGTACGCATAAGTGAAGAGCGCCACTAACCGCATAACCGATCATGTGCTTCCGGGGAAATTTTGTTCATCCATCTTTATGCGAAATATACTGCTGAGAAGAAAAATAAAGAATAACTATTCAGGGTGGATAAGGTGCCTGCATTGTGATGGCAAACCTGTGGTCGAGTCACTGTACACCGTGATCTATCAAGTCCACTCAAAAAGACCAGTGGTGTTTAACGAGCGTCTCATTTTGCCACTCCTGATTAACTCCCTCATTGACGAGTAAATGAAGGATGCTTTAGGAATTTTTCGGGATGTAGGCGTCGACCTGGCAAAAAAATGAAATCTATGTGACCCAGATTTCAGAGGCGACCTTGCATCCTTGTATCCACTTAAGAAATATGACCAACGCGCACTGGGCAGAATAGTAAGAGCGGTAGCTCCAAACGACGTATGTTTTGTACCTTCAAAGTGTTTAGTGCTGTTATAGGACAGTAGTTCCAGACTTGATACTAATTAGAGAGCAACTAAAAGCTGGTGACCAGTTCAGTCAATTCCGCAACTTTTACGGAAGACGGTAGCAGGATGAGCAGTGGCAATCATGTCACCGCTTAGTGTCGAATCGGAGTGGTTGAAAAATGTGCATGTGTGACTACTGAGGAATTTTTTGTTTCCCATCGTAATCGAATATAACTAGCAATACAGCTGACCAACAATTACAACATAACCGCACTCACACATTTCTTTTCGAGAGTTCATTCATAAGGTAACTGATCATTCGGAGCATGATCGATGACTGCAGATAGGAAAAAAGGAAACTGTATAAGGAACTGATCATTGGACAGATATTTGACAAGTCTATGGACAACGGTTCTGGTCATATAATGAGACGATTAGGTGACTGAATGCAGACATAAGTTAGCACTCACTGAGTGCGGCATAAGCTCGTCAGCTACGCCGATCATTAGCAGTCGTGTGCGCGCAGGTGACCGTTTGGGTTGGAGACATACGCGACAGGCTTGCTTACGAATATGTGCGTGCATTATACATTAATACGTACGTACTCGCATGCACACACACACATACACACATACATACATACATACATTCTTATATACACATACATACATACACATGCATACATACGTAGATGCACACATTCATGCATACAAATATATTTAAACGCAGTGATACTTGCATCAGGTTGAATGGCTTTGGGTTATCGCCGCTCAGACCTGTCCTAAACAGTTGTAAATTTGCAGAGCTGATCGAAGTTGTTCTAGTGGTTATCCACACTTATCAGGGGATCGGATGTAGATGACTCAGAATGCATCCCAAAGGGTTATTTTAGCATGGTTTGACGCTGGTGTTAAAGAAGGCAAAACGCAATATCCGGATAAGTAAAAACCTTACGGAAGATTTAAATCAGTTTGGTGCCTCTCCGGCAAGCTTAAAATTTAACTGAAAGAAATAGGAGCACAGAATATTAATAACTCAACGGATCATCATTTCTTTGCCGAGCATCCGTCTTTTTCGTTTTATGGGTGAGGCGATATCTAAACAGACACAAACAAGTTAGCTTTGGGAGTGCCAAATGACCAAAAGTTGTTCAAAACCAAATGTAAGTCACGGTAGCCACAAATGTTATTCACTATGACCTTGTTGTTACAAGACTCAAATTAGTCCTTTGTATTCCGTCAAGCCTTCTTAGGGGCTTCGTAACACCGATGCCATAGTAACGTCTAAGGCGCTAGTCACACGCCGTAACGATCCATGTTTTTGCCAATCTCGATAAATCCATGGTTAGTGTCAGTAGCCTTCATAAAACCATTCTCAGTACATTCACTGATATTTCGATGCACTTTCGCATATTGTTATAGCTAGATTGTTCCAATTTACTCTTATTTATCTTGACTTGAGTTGGGTAACCAAGTTAATAGGAATGGGTGACCCTTGAACGGTGGCGCAAGGCTTCATTGTCAGTATTCGGCGGCTAAACTATGGAGTGGTAAATGATTCAGTGAAAGTGGTTCACGGTGCAGCATCTACATCCAGCGGTTACACAGTGCCCTCCTAGTTCATGATGAGTTGGGTATAGCGTGGTTTGGCTCCTTACTTTGCAAAATCGTTTTAAGAGGAAATAGGATTCGGAATCAATGAAGCAGGTCAGTTTTACCCCAGCTAACAAAAAATGCAGCCAGCTATGGGCCAACGTGAATTTATCTTTTAGTTTATAAAGAAACACAATATGTACAATCTTACCCCAACAACAACCTCTATAATGGGGCACTTTCAACCTTATGGTTGATAACCGTTGTACTGGTCATCAGTGGTTGCAGTGGCATCCGGGGAATTGTCCTAGTCCTTATTCTTTAACAGACGATCACAAACCTCGTTGTTTTTCGGTAGAGGATTCAAGACACAATGCCTGTCCACGTGTTGTGTGCTTGAGATAACTATCGTGTCAGAATTGCTCTTTTGGTATATTTTGAACAAACATGAACGTCGTTTTTATTGGATGAACTGGGCATATTGCCCTGGATAGTGCCACCAATGAATTGGATTCCTATTTCAAGGACAGTTGCACAAACGATCAACAAATGTTGTTACCTCGATGACTGGTTTTCTGTGACCCCCGGCGCTACATTAACTGTGTGGCGAACAGTGTATACCGATCAGTACGGTGCTGTGACTTGTCCCAAGTTGACCAATCGTACCCTCACCATGTACCAGGCATTAATATGAATGGCCCATGTCAAATCTGACAAAGTGATTCCCAGTAGTGTTGCTTTTTGAACTAGCATCTCTCAACGCTAACAATTCCACGGTCTAACCGTACAATGCTATGTACCTCCTCACTCGAATACTACCGTATTTGGGTTTCATTTGCTATTAATTATTATGTATTGGTTTATTAAATGAACTTGTCTGTTCTTTCTATAATCTCACAATTGTTAGAACAAAAACCAATTTATGGATCATATCTGGAATCAAAAATTTTTTATTTCATTTCTCTTGCCTTTGACGGTGCCTAGTGTCAACTGGTGAGATGAATAAGTTGTTACTGATAGACATTGAATCACCACTCTCATTGTCCAGCTCAGAGGTCAACATAATTGGGGTACAATCGTACAGATAAAATCAGTCAATTGCCTAAGCGGAAAGGCCCCATAAGAAAGTTACTAATAACGAATCGAAATAGTCATTGTTTGTTTGACTTATTTTTTTTATCGATCATTTGGACTAGTAATAATTAATTAAAACGTGGACTGTCAATATCAGAGTAGAAATCCTCAGTTTTTGAGTTTTGCAACAAATATTACTTGGCACCAACAAAACTCGGTTAGGAATTTGATATGGAAGAAGGGCAATGACGGGATTTTTTAATAAATGAACAGTGTGCATGTTATAAACATGTTTTCGGTTTCGTCATCAAACAATATTTAAAACTGGAATTACTGAAGAAGTACCTTTTAAGATTCTTTCATGGGGCGCAATGGAAAGCCATGCAAGAAAAAAGTCCAGCATGGTAGTGACAAACTGACATCACTTCTACAAACTGACAAGAGTTCGCTATAAGTTCATCTGCAGGTAATCCGATTAACGCCAATGAATCGATAGGTCTAAAAGTGACTGATTTTGTCCAGAGTTTAATTACGAACAATTCTATCTCATCATTTGAAATCCGATGACTAAATTTCCGGCATTTACTTCAACCACCGCATTATTAGTAAGATTATCCTTAAGCCACACAGGGTTTACTGCCGGAATAATCTGTGATACTAATGAGTCACCTTGTCGTCTTATTGTGAAATTGTCTACAATTGCAACAACCTTTTATCAGCTATTTTTAACTAATCATCAGAATAGCGTCAAACTGAATCGTTAAGCGATCCCACCAATCTATTTATTCCACTGGTCTCTCGCATTACAGATCAACCATTTGGATCAACATCAAAAACGTGTGGAGGAATTTGACCACGAGCTGAATGAGCTAAGGACGAAGCATTCTGAAGAGTACAATGCGCTGAAAATTTCACTGGAAACGGAAGTCGAAGTAAGAAAATCTGTTTAACCAATACGATGACGATTTTTATTGTTCCATGAAGCATTTCTTTGCTATATTCTTTTTCTCCCTAGGCTCGGTATTTAGTCATGCGCAATCGAGTAGCCCTACTTGTGTTATTCATCATTGCCAAATCGATTATAGTTCAAGGGATCATCTTTTTCATCACTTCCGGATGGTGTTTAGTTTGTCATTTGCCTGTACACACTAGCTCAAGGCAGAATCTGGCTACTAATTAGCAGGCACTAGTTAAGCTATGTTTCAAAGAATCTTTGTAACTGTATCTTCATAGAGCTACCATCAAACCAGTGGAAACGCGACCTGTTGTGATTCACCCACCCTCCATTCAGTTAACCAAGAGACTATGATTCCTTGACCCTTTAGTACGATGTAATGTCCTGTAGATACTTAGCAATCTTGGTACAGCCGTTTGCAAGGAACTCCGACTGTCTTCTGACGTTGATTAACCTTGGACTGCCTGAATTCAAATAAAACCAATCATAGGTCAACGGTTTCAGATAAAAAATGTGCAGCCTGTTTGCAAAGCAGATTACGTACTTAAAATAATAGGAAGTGACGGAAAATTTAGTAGTTGAATGGGACAAGGAAACCAACAGCTGGACCTGTTAGCATGCACCAGTAAAATTTCTGTGAGAACAAATTATTTGGAACGCTTTATTCACACTTACGATTTTTCCACTCACTCATCTCTTATTCCAAAATGCTCTGTTTTAAATTACTTATTGGGAATGCAGACACTGGAATTACAATTGCTGAAACTAAAAGCCACGTATCAGTTGAATCTGGAAAAACTAGAATATAATTTTCAAGTGTTGAAACGCCGAGACGAGGAAAACACAATTACCAAGTCGAGTCAGAAGAGGAAAATCACAAGATTGCAAGACACCCTGAATAATCTGCACAACAAGGCAATTAAACAGGAGAAACAATACAGGTCAGTATTAGGCGTACATCTGTATATAACCAGTTTGTGGAACTCCCATGAAAGTCCTATGAATTTTGTTAATTCAGATTTAGACTTCTGTCCATCAAGCCATGAAGTATTTTTAATGAAGGAAAGCTTGCAATCATTCATTTACGGCCACATCCAGTTCACATGGGATTAACAATTGAATGTCGTTTCACTATGGAAGTGACCAAAAGAGATCTGATGTTGTCACGTATACGTAGTCCAAAAAGCATGCATTACTTATCAGATTCGACGTACTGGACGAATGCAGAGCTTCGGAACCAAATACTCCCCTTTTTTCTAAATTAATCAACTACTTTTGTGTTGGTCCGTGGCCTGTCCGTGCACTGTGAGCGTGGGTAAGCCCGTCCCAAGGCTGGTGTGTATTCCAGTAGACGAATGCGTATTTGTCAACCTATCTCACCCATGTACTCTTGGTCACAATCCAGACATGAAAAAGCGTAGAATACTCCCAATTGGTTGCGATGCCCCACATGGCTATTGGCAATAGCTGCAACCCTTACCGACTGGTTTGGCGTACTGACCCACGAAAACCAAGTGCCATTGAACAGGGCGAATCACAACGTGCCGATGGGTTTGTTAGCCATTTCGATGCCCAACGGCTTTAGCAAGCGTTCTGTAACCTCCGATGTCCCTTGTGTATATTGCTGCTTAACAACTTTTTGCGTTGGTTTTACCTTTCCCTTTCTTGTTAAGGTGAGTAAAGGAGTAACTATCTACCTGGGAATTCTTCACTAATAAACAGGCTAAAAAGCCCGACTGTTTCTTATTTCTACAGTTTTGTTGTACTACACTGTGTGCTCGCCTGGTGGAATAGGGCACGCACGCAACTGCCTAAGTGGCTTTCGTAGTCCGACGTACGATCAGTGCTGTTAGTTTTCGATAGACTGTCTTTTCCACGTCACCGTCAGCACGCTATGTGACCAGGACATCCAGAAATAGCGGTTTTGTTTCCCGTAGTGAAGTTGATTCTAGGCATAAGCGTGTTCAAGTGCCGGTGGAATTCATCCATCTACAGTTTCTTACGCACCCCATGTGTCATCCACTTACTTGATCCAGAAAGGAAGCCGGAGAGTTTTGAAAACTTCAGGTTCAATCTTTTTCATGATTGCATCAAATTGCAGATTGGAGAGTAACAATCCTATCGGGGTATCTCTTATTTGATTATATGTCGTCCCGTATAAATTCGAATAAGACCCTGTGGGAAGATCCACTAAACTCACAATGTTCTTTGCCAAAATAGACATTTTCAATGACAGAGTAGGATCGTCTTTATCAAATGTTGAGTCCGCTCTGTTATCAACTTTGCGGATATCATGACCAGTCACGCTGCGTAAAGTGAAGCCATTTTTTCGTCTGTTTGTTTTGGGATCTTCAATGTTTCTGAAGAATGTAGCCAAAGTTTTACTGTTCGTCTTCTCATAAGAGTGGACATCGATGAGTATACTTAGCGAATTTGCAGTATGCATAATTACGGTTTATGCAACTTAGAGAGCCAGCACAAACTTTGAGCTGGGTCCTCTCCGGATTTGATTCGTTTGGAGAACTAAACTGTGAATTCGATTTCATTGAGTTTCGTTAATGCCCCACACACTATATATATATATATATATATATATATATATATATATATATATAGTGGTCGGGAAATTTGATTACAAACGTTTCACCACCAGCCGATGCGACGTCGTCAGTGCTATAATCTTTTGACGAGCGTCTGGTTGCCATCCTCCGTCTAAATGGGTCACTGAAATTCTAGTGGGTGTTGACTCAGTGTTCCTTTTGAATTGGCAGGACAGAGATGCTGCTCAGTTGCTCTGTTCACCTTCATCTACTGTTGACACGTTGCAGACTGAATCAGTGTCCGTTTTGACAAGCTTGCGCTTATTGGTCCTTTGATAGTATTGGTAGGTATAGGCGGTCCACTTCGACCTGTCTGTTTATGGATGTTTTCGAGGAGTGCCAAGCTTCGAGAATTTCCCTCGAATGTTTTATTCTACCCTGGGCGACGATCCTTGCGTTTTCGAAGTTGAACTTGTGACCTTCCCGGTTTTCGTGAACTGAAATTAGGGAAATTGGATCGTGCCTTTTTGTTGCCAATTGGTGTACATGGATCCGTGTCCCGAGTTTCTTTCCGGTTTGTCCCGTATACTGTTCTTCGTAGTTTTTGCAGTCATTTTGATAGACAAAGTTAGTTCAATTCTTGTCAGCTGTCGGTTCCTTGGTCTTCTATAAAATCTTTCGCATGGTTCTTGTTGCCTTGTGCTCTGCTTCAATTTCATGGGGCTTGAGTAACCTTGTTGTCACTTCAGAGATATGCTTGATGTACGACAGGCCGGTTTGTGTTTGGCCCGTTCGGCGATCGCCTTTCGGTGTTGTTTTTTGTTGGTGCTTCGTCTGGTGAAGCTTCGTGTGTAACCGTATTATAATTAGAAGATAAACTCAGGATCATCTTAATTTCTGACGAAACAAAACAGTGTCGATGACGACGATGATTCGGTGATTCGGGAAATGGTGATGCTGCTGCTGCTGATCGTCTGTGTAGTTACTGTTCCAGCTTGAGTTAAGTAAACAAACAATAAACCACTTAATCTTAGGTAACGGAAGATCGTTTACGGATTCAAGTAGTATTTTACCTCTGAAAATTCACAGCATCGAAAACGAACAGCTTTCGGAAGATTATAAAAAGCGAATGGAAAATTTCAAAGATCTACAGAAAAAGTCAAAGTGAGTTTCGTTGTTCGCAATTAACCTGTAGTTTGATTTTATTTCTTCTCAGTAAGATCGCCTGCCTAATCCTTTAACAGGACACGAGTGTTAAACTGGGTATTTTTTTCTTATTTGCCCTTTAATTTAGTTGTCCTACCAAAAAACGGATTCGTTCTAGTTACCTTCCCAATGACCCAAATGATCTCGTGGATCAGACCATCTTCGGGGTTTGCAAATACGTAGTTGATTAGGAGGCAGTGTACCGGGGATGCTTGCCTGATGAGCGAGAATAACAGCGAAACCGCCGTTTGCTTCCAAGAAAATTCGTTGTTTTTTCCGCCCAAGCAATAGGGGTCTATCATCAAAAACCAGTTGCTAACCTTATAGAGCTTGCTAATGATTTGATATTAGGCTTCTCCAGATCGTGATCATGTCCCCCGATGAGCGGACACAATCGGGAAAAGTAACATATGTTTAATTCCGGCCTTCTCCGGTGCAATGAAGACCAAGTCACTGAAAATCCTCAAGTACTCAGCCACCGACGAGTGTTCATACCTCGTGAATACCGGAAGTATGTTTCAGGATTAAAACCAGTAACTTGAAAGTGACCGTTCAGCCCGAAATATGCGCGCACTACTCACAGGCAACTTAACAAACAAGGCTTGGAACGATGAAGACTACTTATTCGGTCGGTTAGCATTGTGTACTGTTGCAGCGATCGTCAAGGCAAATATAAACCTTAAGTGTGCATGTGAATTTTCCACATAAATGATACATTAAAATGTGTTCATATTTTCTAACTTAAATCAGTATTATGGATATTGATCAACCCATCGTGTGTTCTCGACGGACTGTCCTGACTTCCACTGAAATGTCGAAGGAGTGCACGAGGACCTGGTCTCCAGTCCCGGTTTGATAAAACCGATCGATAGTCCCAGAAATAAATTCTGTTCAACCGTGCCTGGCACAATTCACACCCTTCTGGACTAGACATTCTTCATCGGGTCGCTAGATCCGGGGCAGTGTGTACCCACGGCCTGCTTGAAGCCATAAATGTTATTCTTTTATACCTCTCCCAAATTATTCTGAAAATGTCAAAATTATTTAGAATTATGTCGGAAATGTCTGACGTATTGAAATCTCGTTTGCATTGGCCTGAAACCTGACCCATCTTACATGGGAACATTTGTGAATGCATATAGTAAGGTGCGCTAATTAGCTATACGTTACTCTATAATCTGCAAGCAAATATACTCTTGAAAAGTCTAGTGAAACAAAGGGATGTTCTTACCTCATTCTGAATAATTTTAGCGTAAATGGGGATAATTTTGATCTTTTTACGAAATATCACGGAAAATAGCATAAGGTTCTCGGGTAAATCTGAGCACATGCTCCGTGCGTCTTATCATCGATTAATGAGGATCAGAAAAATTTGAATGGGGTAAATGGAACTTTATGAAACGCTGCTCACCAGACCCGGTTTTTCTGATGTCCTTCTGCAACCGACTTGTTGAGGATGATGAAGTGATACCTTGATGGATTGACCTGTTTGTGTTAAATCTGCGTATATAAGTAAAGCACAGTAACAGAATCTGTTTCAGGAAAAGCTAGCGGCATCACCCTGGAAACGATAGTAAAAGAAAGTGCAGTTTACCTTTTAGTTATGAACCCCAATTAGTGGTCATGTTATATTCTCACCGAGATGCAAAATGGTGTCCGTTTTGTCTTCCTTCAACTGACCCAGGACTGTAGACTTGAGTTTCTCCGATGCCCTGAAGAAACTTCGTTGTGCATATAATACCCTGGATAATAAGCCTTGGATACCTTCATTGTTTTAAATCGATAGTCCCTTTCTGTGTAGAGGTAGGAAGTTCCTACTCACTTTTAACTAATCAGAGCTCCCTGCGGCAATAAAGGAACATACAGGTTTTTACTGTAAGTTTGAAATGCAAGGGGAATAAAACTTCACTTATTATTTTGAAACTAATCTTTTATTATTTCCCTTGTTCTTTTTTTCCACTGAGTGAAGTGACAACCAAAGCCAGAACACTTTGGTGAAAGGGCATTGGTTATAAGGGCCGAACAGAAATGCAGTACATCGGGGCTATTAGTTAGTGCCGTTAATTGTTTTTAAGGTGACATATTGGTGTTTTCGTGATTTGCATCCACTGAGGCATTCAAGACGAAAAGTGGACGACCCAATGCTTACAGTTTTTTATATGGAAAGAAAGCGGCAATAGATGTGCAGTTGGCTGATGATCAAGTGATCAAAGCCATGAATAAGGTAAGAGTTGATAATATTGCCCTGAAGAAGGTCACCCCGAAAACAAACCGAGCTATCGCTCGGTTATATCTTCAGCCGAATACAGTATGTTCTGGAATAATAAATTTTACGGAAACCATAACCAACGATGCGTTGGTTCTTTGATATACTTCAAGAACAATGAGCACCAGGCATAAACAAAATGTTCTTTTCTGTTCCCGTCACACTCATGAAACTCACATTTTCGCATTGTTTCCAGATTGCTCATTGAAGCAGAACATAAAAACTTCCGAGAAATCTGGATTATGAATGAAGAAGAATTGAAAGACTTGTCAAACAAATTACTCGAAGCGAGCCGAGTGATTAGCGAACAGCAGCTTGGAATACCTTGGCGCAAACCTGATGTGTGGGTGAAAAATTTTGTCCCACTGATTCGGTTTTCGTGGTCCCATATTTAATGTCCGTCCCCTTGAAAATGTGGCTAATCTAGGACATCCAGTTCTGCTGAACCTAGGCTTGGAACTATACAGTGTTAGAATCATTTCTTAGCTCGGTGAATCTCATTTTTATGTGAAACATCTGAACGGACTGTAACGCAGCACTGCACGTATGCACGCACATGGACTAAAGGGAACATAAATGACATGCGGCGTGCAAGCAGCAGAAAATGTGATCTCTTACTTATTAAGCGGAGCAGCATGCGCCAGGATAACCAAAAAGGTCTGAAATCGGTGCAGAAACAAAATCCTTAGTCTCCCACTTCAACATAAATAGGCGCAGACGTTGACTTTGCTTGCTTTCAGCACGCGGAATTCACTAACCCCAGCTCACTCAGAGTTGCCCCATCATTTGCAGGATCAGTGACGCCCGGTTGGATCTGAGATACCTGAGTGGTTTAAGGTTTGGTCGGATTTCACACACGACTACCTCAATTTTTACTTGGCCCGGCAAATGAGCAAGGCTGAACGGTGCTTATCCCGTCCTACACAGGCCCACGAAAGGAGGCTGCCTGGAAAATCGGGATGCAAACTGATGAGGTAGGATGAGTTGAATGCGTCCAAAGTTTAGGTATTGGTGGAAACGCTAAAGGAATGTAGGCCATACTTTTCAGTCGATTCTTTAAGAAGAATTTTAAAGCGGTAAAATTTTGCTGTCCGCGTGATGATTGGTCATAGTGGCTGCTCTCTGAGATAGACGTGAATGAAATTCCAGATCTGAAGGAGATAGGTGGGTTCTTGTCATGTCTCATTTTGACTGGTGATTACGTATTATTTGCACTGATGAAATCATTCGTTAGTTAGCCAATGGGCATTACAGTTCGAAGCACATGCACAAGAACTCTGTACCAGGTTTGTCCTCAATGCTTTATTAGCTGGTTGCATTCTTATCCCCTGATTGGATGTGATCGAGTGCAACCGATCCTTATTTGCTATTGATTTAGCATTAGTGCGGAACACTACATACTTCGGTGAATCAGTCGAGGGCAATAATACGGTACAAGATGTCTTATTGTACGGGTCTGCCCTAGTGATTTCCTCAAGGAAGATGAGAATGCAGGTGATTAATTGTGGGCTGATAGCTGACAAGACCAGTTAGCCAACGAGATGTACCAAAGGTGAGCAAGATTTGCAACCCTTTGCCCCTAACTTAGGCTAACAGTTTCTCGCCTTGATTTTATAGTTCCCCATATCATTGTTGCTTTTTCTGAATCCAGTCATGAAATGGTATAGCACCTGTCTTCTGCAAAGCCTAACGAAACTTGAGGAGGATGAGAAATACCATGCCTTTTGTAGCAGGTCACACAATCAGACCGATGAGACAGATTTCTCCATTGGGTTATTCAGTTATTGTTCTCGCACCCACTTAAGAACTCTCACCATAGCGACGGACGTTCTCGTGTTGATATTTTCATACAGTTCATTCCCCCTAAACGTTCGCCTAGATTTCTGAAAAGCAAGACTCCCTAGGCTGAACTTTCATTGAACACTTTTCGATTTGAATTCAGAACATTCATGTGCAATGTGGGACCCCTGATTAGATCGGTAGATCAAATAACTTGCAAACCACCTGCCGTAATCGCCATGCAATACGCATTTCAACAAGATGCCGAGTAAGTCCTCCCGGTTGCTACCCATCCAACATTTGGTTTCGTTCTTCTCTGTCTATCCACCAGAGAGGAGTTGGGATGAAGTCTGTTTTGAGCTCGACTATTTTAAAGTGGATCTGAGATCTATTAGTTAGGATGTTAGTGTTATTCCGCGTTTTTTTTGTTTCTGCTTGTGACAGCTTAAATCACATCGGTTTGGACTGCCCTAAAAAGACGGCATGGCGTCAGACTGTCGTTCGTTTAAAAAACAGGGTGCTCGGGATATTCTCTAATTCTTGATGGTGATAATGCACAATGAAATTTTGAATCACTGCCATTGCATTTGCCACCTCAGGATACTTCTCATATTCCTGACCATCCACTCAAATTACATTAGTACATGGGATCAAGTACGGTCAGGTTGCCATAGCTTGACTGCTAGATCAGACTATGAACCCATGCACATTGATGCTAGCGTAAGACTGTCTAATACCCTTCAGTATAACTTTGTAACCCACCGTGGTGTAAGTGCGCGGGTTGTTTGCATACATGGGTTCGAATCCCGCGGAGGTTGAAGACTTTTCCAATCACCTTGCGGATGATGTGCCATCTGTCATCTCACGTCCCTGGTCGACTGCGTCCGGATAACTGCCGAGAAACTCGCTTGGCTTCGGTGGATATCAATAATACCTTCGAAAGTTTGCTGTCAAAATTGTCTTTGTTCGGGCCCCACCTGCTCCTTCTTTTGTATTTCATCTTTCCTCCTGAATCGATGATGTTATACCTCAACAGTTCCGCATGAATCCTGGTGTTCCCCAAGGTACTATGTTTGTATCTACTCTTTGCTTTCATTTATTCATGATCACCACCGTCAACCCTCCTCACGTCTTTCAAAGGATGCTGGTTTCTGTTGATCTTTTTCCTACTATACTTCTTGTCAAGTCATTCCCAACGCCGACCAGGGTCATACTGTCCTCAATCATTCAGTTCCTTTTGATCTAGGATGAATATTTGGCTAGCCTTCCACTACCCATGCCTGTTTCAATGATGTTAAGAGTTCTTTCCCTTCTGTTTCACTCAAATATCTCTTATTATCCCAATCACAATAAGTGCATTTTGATGTGGTACGACAGCTTATGTGCTTCCAGGACCCAGCGAACTACAAGGGATGGCCTGTCGTAAACCTGGGCGGTCAATAAGTTGGGGCCTAACGTATTAGTCTCTTGGTCCTCCGGGTGGAATTGATCTGAGCTGTCAACTCAGTCGTACAAATTAGTGAATGAATAATTGATTCAAGAAGATAGGCCTCGACCCAGTCATCCCCGCTGCTTGGAGAGAGGTTCCTGTTTGCTTGCGAGCAGCAATTGTTCTCTTACCGGTTAAACTCGTCCACCAGTTTGCTTGAGTTACACGTCTACAAATAATTCCATGCTGCATCGGTCGTCACGCAGGATAATCAGGGTCGCGCTGCCCATTGCATCGAACATGATAGACAGTGATAAGGATGGTACTTCTCAGAGTGCCCTCTTTTCTATTCAACCTGCCTTGTGTTCCCAACTGTCCCCCTTTATCTCCTCTGTCCACCCGTAATATCCCCATTGATGACATGCCAGATGTTTGCAACGGTTCATTGCCAAATGGTGTCGTAAGTAATTTTCAGCCTGCTAGCTCACATTTTCTCAAACCTTGTTAGCCTCTACATTTTGGCTCTGACCGCGTGTGCACTGATGCAGAGTGGTCAGCAGGCATATTTAGCATTCACAAAGAAGCCCCTGGTGACCGATTTCTTCTGCGCCAAAAAATAAAAATTCACGACCAGAGTAGTGTAATTCGACTAAGGGTTCTAAATGCAGCATCCCGATGTTTGCTGCTTACATCAGGAGACGACGAAGCTCGAACTTTCGGTCAACCTGGTGTAGGAGTGATCTTAAATAGCAGGGCTGATGCAGACTTTTCAGGCTGGATGCCGATCAATAGTCGTTTATGTGTCGCAAGACTCCAGTGGTCGGTCAGTGTCAGGAAAGATAGCATTGTCAAGCACACCTTATTTGTCATATCGACATACGCTCCAACACTCTGTAGCCTCGACACACGAAAAGGCGAGTTCTATGATGAAATCCGCACAGATGTTTACGAGAGCAAAGGCTTTGATATTGTGGTGGAAGTAGGTGATTTTAATGCACAATTTGGAAAACAAACGGCATCACAAGGTTGTTTGGGTGGGCGCTGGGCATTTCCGCTCAGCGTACAGAAAACGGGGATGGTCTTCTCAAAATTCGTCCAGATAGCAGTTTATCCCTTTCCAGCACGAACTTTCAACATAGTTTATGTTGCGAATATACATGGCGTTGTAACTTGATAGACAGTCTGAGTCAGGTGGACCATATCACAGTAAGCTACCGTTCGTGTAGCTCTGTTTAGAGTTAGTGACTGTACCGGTCCACGTACGTAGTATTGGACCACGCATTAGATTCAATATGATTAATGCTGTAGCTCTTCGACTATCAGCACAAGTCGCAAAACTTGTTAGTTGTAGGATGTTTCTCTGGTCTGGCTATTTGCACCAGTTATGAACAAAACTGTCGAACGAGCTACGAACTCCGGCAAACAGTGATGTTGATATGCAGTAGGATAACATCAAACAGACCATACATTTCGTAGCAGATTTTACCTGCTATCCTAAATCCATCGTCCACCTTAGACACTGGATATCTTAGGACTGGTGAGTTTAACAGGGTCACAACCCCAACCTTCCCAGCTGTAGGGGTGAATAAAATACGTCTAATAATGATAAGTCCTATCATAAACCATAAAAACTGGTGAGTTAAAGGGGCCGAAAAATGAAACCAACGGCTATTTCAGGTAACGGTCAAAGCCTTTTCAAGCTTATGCGCAACATGAGCGGAGCTCTAGCTTTGGTTAGTGAAAAGATATGCAATAGATTCGGAGAACCTGCTCTACAAATGGCAGATGTTTGACTGCTGGGATGAATAATTTAACATTCAACTGGTGAAGCCGATCCTGGTCAGGTTTACCCAGTTCTTTCAAACTGGATGGAGAGGTGTTGACAAGAGTACTTTTCATTTTGGCCCGTGAACGAGAAGCGTACCTTCGTGTCATAGGTCGAGTCATTTGATTGTACCCATCTTAAAAAGAAATAGACTGTGGCTCCGGCAAACATCATGGGGTTATTTTAATTTTGGCAGTGTTCAAGATTTTAGTTTCGATAATGTTGCGCAGTCTGACACCGATTTGCGAGAATCATATCTGCGAACGGCAGGCGGGATTTCGCCCAGGTTAAGTTGGCATCGAAATAATTTTCACTTTTCTTCAGCCACCTGAAGCGCGCCATGCACGCACCATCCCTCGACAATCGTATTTTTTCTCGATTCGAAAATGGCTTTCGACTTGATGGACCGAATGGTGCTATTCAATGTTTCATTGGAAGGGTATGCTGGAGAAGTCCGTGAACTCTCTGTGAGCATTTAATTCGCATACCTATGGTCAAGTAACAGTACACGATGAACTGTCGACAATGTTCGACGAGTGTCCCACTTCGGAATTCGTGCTTGAGTTCGACGGGATGGAGGATGTCTTTGGGGGGGGGGACTTCAAGATGTAAGCATCAAACTGGGAAAAAGGGAGAAGCTGGCTGTCCTAGGTTACGCCTACGACCTTATGTGCTTATTGGAACCCCCAGAAAATGCACAGGGTGCATTAGACAGACTCACGATGGCTGTAACTTCATTCGTCATGTGTTTCGCATCTTTAAAGTGTACATTGGTCTCACAAGCCTGGATTGCAGAAATTCCTTACTTTTTAATCAGTATGAAGGAATTAGCCATTTCTGACAGTTCCAATTACCTTGGCAGTTGCTCATCCAAGGATGGTAGCATGGTAGTAGAAATAAGTAGGCGTATATCGAAGTATCGAACAGCGCGCACAGCAGTGAAACACCTGTGGCCCCGGCCTAATACTTTGCTGAAGTTGAAACGTCGCATGTACTGTGCTTCAACGTGATCGGTTCTGTTATATGATTGCGAGATATTGTGTTTGCGTGCCGAAGATATGCGTCGCTTGGAGGTTTTTGAACATCGATGTCTACGTAGTATCTCCGGAATATTACGTATTGATCGAAAGAATGACGTGGAGGGTAAAAATTTAGTACTGAAAGCCGGTTCAGAGAAAGTTCTATCAAAGCTTATGATATTTACTAGTTCTCGTTGGTTGCGTCACGTGTTGCATATGATGAACATTCGTCTACTATTCCGTGCATTATTTTCCGTCCCTTTCAAGAAGTGAAACAAGTCACGTGGATGTTGACAAAAAAACGGACAGCATGGAATGAGGAAATGAATAGCAAACTTAGGTAAAAGCATTTGAATCACGCTTTCACAGTTGCGTTCGGAGCAATCCTTGATGAATATGAATACGAACTGTGTACAGCGGCAATTGTATTGTCATTGTCCATTGAATAAGTGTTTGTACAGTTTGTACAGTTAATTTGTATCATTTGGACTTGTAAATAATATACGAAACTCGGTCAGTCCCGGTAACGAGCAGATACAGATTACCAGTAAGCACGGAATTGGCTTCCACCCGAGCTAGGCAATCGAAGTCAACGGAACGGAAACAAGTTCGAGTTGTATTTACACCTCATGAGTCCATATGCAAGGTTGGAAATATTCCGACTGGTGGAATACGTTCCGCCCAAACGCCTTCGCGGAATGTTCGGATTTCACGAACGCCTATTGTTACTATTGTTATTTTTTGACTGTGTACGAAGACCAACATGAAGCTGTACCGGACTGCATCTCGTGGCTTGCACCTAAACTCACTACAACCGTCCTGTCTCAAGAATCCTTCGTCAGCTAGATATTCATCCCTAATTGACTTCCGAACTGGTGCTGGATTAGGATGCGATAATTTAAGCGTTATTTTTAGATTATTGATTTGTATCTTTCAGTTTGAATTGGCCCCTTGTTTATCACTTGAACTAGTGCGTATTCGATCACCGTGTCCCCGTGTCACTATTCTAACTTGCGTATTGGTTCTTTCCGCATTCGCCGAAGCAATCGGTTCTGCAAGTCCACAGTTTGCGTAAACAACACAGGTGTAGAACTCGATGACCAAGTTCACTTATGTGATACCTTAAATTTTCTGGGGGAACCACTGAACTGTTTTCTTTTGAAAGTTTAAAAAGATCTAGATTGCAATAGGTGGTCATTTGTAGATTGTGCACTAACAGAAATTCCATGAGAATTCTTGAAGCTCATAGAATTTAGAATAGCTTTGGCAAAACTGCTTTGGTTTGGTTTCACTGGCTGGTTACTGGCTCCGAAGTCCTTACCGGGACCCTTATTCCCTATCTTCTCATCTCCCTGTCCGGAAACTGTTTATCGCAAAATCAAACTACATTTTCGACCACCGCATTGCCTTATGCCCCAAAATGGATAGACTCTCACATGAAATAAAGAACTTGATTACTGCAACTTCCCCTTCCCATTATTCGGAGATCTCAACGCCCATTCTTCCAGCAGATTAAGCCAGTGACCAGTTACTCCCGGTATCATAGTTGTCGTGTGTTTCGTGCAAATGCCTGAGGGAAACCATTCTAGAATTTGTATTGGTATGATTGACTCTATGCTCTCTGTTTACCTTATGAAGTACCTTGGTTCATGAAATAATTCACTCCTAATAATTTTCAAGTTTACTGTCTCAACTTGAAATTTTCCGGGAATCGAGCCTTACAAACGTGCTGTACACATGCGCACGTTCAGTTTTGAATGTGTGTGTCATCAGGTTTTGCTCATGTAATAAGTCCATGCAAAAGTGAAATCCCGAACCGCGGTGGTCAGTTAGCCAACATCGTCGCGATTTCACATTCCCCCCTTGCCGATCAACACCCTCATTTGACGGGCCTCCCATGTGCTAGACGTTTTCATTATTAAGGGTGATACAAAAGGTAACAGATAGAAAAGATGAAGATGTATAAAAATAGCTGACGTACTTCGGGATTTACCAGATCAAGTAATTGTACCACTTGTTTTCAGGCGCATGAATCGTATCCGACTAACTAATGAGAAGAACACGGTGCCCAAATCCTTGCGCGATGTGTCACCAGACGATGTACGGGACTTCCTGCAGTTACTTTGTTACGAACCGGTAAGCCGATCAAAACGCACGTAATTCAGTAGCCATCTATACAGGAAATATTATGTTAGCCTTGAGTAAACTCTTTCCAGTCAATTCTTGGTAATTCTTTTTGGTACTCTTAGCTGTATCGAAACCCTTTCAGGATCCTTTCGTTCTTCGTGACTTTAACGCTATCCCAATCTCCAAGTAGACACACGGTCGATAGATATTTATTGTAATAACAGTTCAATAATTTAAGAACGACAAAACTTTAAATTAAACGGATTTGCAACTGTAAATCGCCAAGCAAACTACGGGAAAGTGCCAGTGTTGGTCGCGTCAGAAAAGTGCAACAGAATAACGAACAGCGTACCTCAAGCGATAGACTTATTCGGAGTTGACGGATGCGTACGCCCTCTCATGAGTGTGTTTTTAGGCAAAACATGCGGCTGTATGTGATTTTCGGATAGACTATGATTGGCCTAGAACAAATTATTGAATGCGCGTGTGTGCATTTGCGTAGATGTCTGGTTTATCGGTTGTGCAGTAAGTATTGCTAAAAGTTCCACCTTCAAATGGGGGTGTCTATGCATGAAAATCTGGGTCACCATGGGGTGAAGAAAGCTGCGGCTGCTGCCCTGTTAGGTTAGGTCATATCCAAAGCCTTGGTCGTACTTAGGCTACCTGCACAGAAGTCATCTATGAGTAGGGGTCGATCGCTGTGAGCTAGTGGGCAGTAACCGTGCAAATCAGTGACGGATAGGTGGAACATCATGTGGTGAAGTTGAACAAACCGTAGAGAGCCTGCCCGGTAGCGTAATGGCTAAGGCGTTCGACTCACAATCGTTCGTTC